>JAODAL010079803.1:0-12453 GCA_025379985.1 Phyllomedusa bahiana | reverse complement strand
CTTCACCCCGCATAAAGCCAAGTGAAAAGGAGGAGTTTTTCCCCCCAACGTTCCTCCCAGGGGATAAAGTGGGCTCTTTTCCCAAATACATACGCCTAAAGATCCCCAGCTATAAGTTGGGCCCGCGGTTTTTGGGTCCTTTCAGAGTATTTCCCGGCAACTGAACCCAGTGTCCTACAAGCTCTGACTACCTCCATCTCTTCGGATTCCTAACGCCTTTCACGTCTCCCTCCTAAAGCCTCTGGTCTTGAACCGGTTCTCCCAGAAGAGCGCTGCTCCGTCTCTGGTACTAGAGTCCCCTGATGTTTTTGAGGTGAAGGACATCTTGGACATGAAGACCATCAGGGGTAAGCGGTTCTTTCTTGTAGATTGGAGGGGCTTTGGCCCCGAGGAGAGGTCCTGGGAACAGGAATCCAATATCCTGAACCAAGATCTGATTTGTAAGTTCCTTCAGCCTAAGAAGAGGGGGAGACCTAAGGGGGAGGGGTATTGTAGCGGGTGGTCCCGCTCCTCGGATGCCTGCCGGGGTCGGGTGGCGCCGCTGGCCGCGGGACGAGCTGTAGGTCCGCTCGTTCTGGGGACTCACCTGGCCTCGTTCCTGTCGGTTCTGCGCCCTCTGCTGGCCGAGGTGCGCGCGCCCGCTCCCTAGGGCTCGCGCACGCTCGTTCTTGTAAATTTAAAGGGCCACCGCCCTTCCCCTATTTAGGGTTTCGCTCAACAATCATTCCTGGGATCTTGTTGCTGTGCCTAGAAAAGCATCTTTAAGTTGTTTTTGCCTTACCTTACCAGACCCTTGCTACGTTTCTGGGACTCCGAACTCTGCGCCTGCCCTGACCTTCCGCAAGTCCACGACCTCGAACCATTGCCCCCAGCTGACCTTCTGCTGCCACGACTACGTTCTAGTTACAATCTGTACTCGCTGAATCGCGCCACCAAGCAAGCCCTCAGGAGTAGCAACGGGGTAGAATCCGCTGTAGCAAGCCCCATCCGTTTGCGGCGGGCTCTGGTGAAAACCAGGACCTACTTAGACTCCGCTCCCTGACGCGGTTGTTGCCATCGCTTGCGGTGGTCCAGTGGATCCACTACCTAGCCGTTACAACAAGGAGGCAAAAACTAAAAAAGTGTTCTGGTCTACTTTTCAGGCGTTTGGCTTAAGGGGTTAAGCCACTGGTGCTTTCTTACGTGACTGATAGGCCTTTGGAGCCCTCACTCACCAAAGCTTAAATACTGTACAACTGATCCTGTACCTTGCATAGTTTCAACTCTGTTAACGGTAACTGTGCCCCTATCAGAGTACCCTTGAAGAGAAAGCTACAGTCTGTCCTAAAAAATACTATCACAGTTCCAGTAAAGTGATTACAGTGATAGCCACAGTACCGTATTTTACAGTACTGCTACCTTCTTCTCCCGCATAAAACGAGGCCTCATACAACTGAGTCATTTAAAAAATAAAAAAGTTACGACTGTTGAAAAGCAAGGATGCAAAAAAAATGTGCTGCATTGATGGACTACTGTACGTTTATGCGCATGGCTTTGTGAACTGGTTGTCAACTGTAACCTGGTCCCAGGTTAGGGTTAGGATTGGTCCAGTCATTTCTGTACTGGCTACATTCCTGGACTATAATATTGTGTTTTTAATCATTTTTGTTTTGCTCTTGGTTTTAAATGAATATTAAACGTTACATTTTATCCCCTTAACGACCTTGGGCGTATCAGTACGTCCCAGGGCCGCTAAGGGGCTTTGCAGGGGGATATCGCCGCTAACACCCGGCAGTAACAGCGCCGGGGGTGGCTCCGCCCACTGGCGCTGTTTTACCCATCAGGCGAATTAACGCCGATCGGTGCCGATGCTGCGCCGGTCCGATCACCGGGCATAGTGGTGGGGAGCCCTGTGAAGGCTCCCGTCACTTACCCTGGCCGGTTTGCCCCACTTCCGTCCGCAGACAGGAAGTGGGGAAACCGCCATCTTTGTACACCCTAATGCATTGCCTATGCAATGCATTAGGTTGTATTAACAAATCGCGCCACCTAGTGGTCAAGTACCATAGGTGGCCTCAATGTTACAGTTTGAAAAAAAAAAAAAAAATTTTAAGTACAAAAAGAAAGGGAATTAAAAGTTCAATCACCCCCTTTCCCCATTTTACAAATAAAATAATTAAAATAATAAAAAATTTACACAATTTTGGTTAAACGCCGCCGTCCGAAAAAGTCCCGATCTATAAAACTATAACATTATTTATCCCGTACGCTGAACACCGTAGAAGAAAAAAAATTCCAAACACCAAAATTGCATTTTTTGGTCATTTTACGTCACTCAAAAAATGGGATAAGAATGATCAAAAAAGTCGCATGCAATCCAAACTGCTAGCGATAAAAAGTACACCTTCAGCCCGCAAAAAATGCCCCCTCCCAAACTTGGGGGACGTCCGTAGGTGTTAAGTACAAAAAAGTTATTGGTCGCACAAAATGCGCCGTGGCGCTAAATTACAAAAATAGAAAAATGTTTGGAATTTATTTACGTACCAAAACAAACGAAAACCCCTACTATGTTTGGTAATGCCGTAAGCTTAACAACCTGTAGAATACAGATAACACATTATAGTAACCCGTAATTTTTGGCTCAGAAGCGAGATGACGCTTGTAGCGCCAAAATCAGTAAAAAAAAGATATTATTAGTGTCAAAATAACGTAAAAAACGTATTATTGCGGCAAAATCCACCAAGAAAAACCTTTTTTGTCGTCAGAGGCGAGAATAACGTTTATTGGGCGCAAAAATCTGTAAAAAATATTATATAGTTGCCAAAAAACTTAGAAAAAAAGTATTTTGCACCAAATCCTTAAAAAACGTATTTTTGGCGTCCAGAAGCGAGATAACGATATAGCGCCAAAAAACAGTAAAAAAATTATTTTAGTGTCAAAAAACGTCAAACAACATATTTTTGCGCCAAAATCCATAAAAAAAAGTATTTTTCTGCGTCATAAAGCGAATAACGTATAGCGCAAAATCAGTAAACAAAATTAATTTAGTGTCAAAAAAACGTCAAAAAACATATTTTTTGCGCCAAAATCCACTAAAAAACGTATTTTACGCGTCAAGGCGAATAACGTTATTGGCGCTAAAATCTGTAAAAAAATATAACATTATTATATCCCGTAAGCTAACACCGTAGAAGAACAAAAATATCCAAAGCCAAAATTGCGTTTTTTGGTTATTTTAACTTCACTCAAAAAAATGAATAAAAATGATCAAAAAAGTCACATGCATTCCAAACTGCTAGCGATAAAAAGTAACACTTCACCGTCAAAAAAATGCCCCCTCACTGACGTCCCGTAGGTGTTAAGTAAAAAAAAAATTAGTTGGTCGCACAAAAGGCCCGTGGCGCAAATTTCAAAAATAGTAAAATGTTTGAATTATTTTACGGTACAAAACATAGCGGACAACCCTACATGTTTTGATATTGCCGATGCGTAACAACCTGTAAATACAGATAACACAGTAAATATATACCGAAGATTGAACGCCGTAAAAGCAAAAACCCCCAAACATGGCGAAAAATACATATTTTTTCACAATTAGTCCACTTGGAAATTTTTTGCGGTTCCCAGTATATTCTATATAAGTCAATAACACCATTATAAGTCCATCTTGTCCCGCATAATAAAGCCTCATGTGTCTATGTAGGTTGGAAAAATAAAAACCGTGTGATGGCTTTCAGAAGGCGAGGAGGGAAAAACGAACGTGTCACCAAAAAAAAACGCCTGGTCCTTAAGGGGTTAATATCTATAGTCACTCTCCACTTGCAACTTGGTTACAACGTAGTAGCACTACAAATCTTAGCAGAGGCAAGCACAACCAAAGTGGTCCACACTGCAGTGAAAAAAACCGACCTGAAAACGAATTACTAAAAACGTTCCATGAAACCGAGTTTTCTGTCCACTGCCTGTCAAAAGCAGCTGAAAAAACGTCCGTTTTCTGGTGCGTTTTTGGAGCGTTTTTTGGTGCGTTTTTTGAAGCGTTTCTTTGAAGCGTCTTTGCTCTGCTTTTTAAATGTTATGCAAAATTAAGCTGGATGTAAGCTACACCCTACATGTGGAGTTAACATGTTAAGTAGCACTTCCTTAGAATCACAGTAAGCCATTGTGGCACATTGTCCTTTGTGTGCTGCTGCTGCGTGCTACAGCTTATTAAATTTGTCACCAGATTTCTTGCCCCAAAAACCACAAAAACCCACATTTCTTTGCAATACAAGCAAGATAACTGTATTAGCATCAAAATCTGTAAAGAAAGGATTTCAGCGGCAAAATCCAAGGAAACGTCATTATTGCGCTAAATTCCGAAAAAAAAAAATATTTTTAGTGTCAGAAGCGAGATCAGTTTATTAGCGCCAAAATTTTTAAAGTTTTGAACTAAGTCCCCCAAACCCTCAAAAAACGGAATTCTGTCGCCGAAATCCGTAAAAAAATGTATTTTATTAGCCGTCAGAAAGCTAGATCACTGTTATTAGCGCAAATCTGTAAAGAATACGGATTTTTTGCCCAAAAGCCATAAAAAATGGATTCTTGACGCCCAAATATTCGTAAAAAACGTATATTTGAGCATCAAAGCGAGATAACGTTATTACGGCCAAAATCATTAAAAAAAAAATATTTTAGTGGTCAAAAAAACGTAAAAATACGGATTTTATTGCGCCAAAATGCGTAAAAACCAGAATTAATGCCGTCAGAATCTAGATTTACGCTAGTAGCGCCAAAATCAGTAAAAAAAAATTATTTAGTGTCAAAAAAACATCAAAAAACTTATTTTAGCGCAAAATCAGTAAAAAAACGTATTTTATAGCGTCAGAGGGGGCGAGATAACGATTATTGGCGCTAAAATCAGTCAAAAAAATATTTTAGTTGCCAAAAAACGTAAAAAAACGGATTTTTGCGCCGAAAATGCGTAAAAACAGTATTTTGGGCGTCAGAATCAGAGATAACGTTATTAGTCGCAAAATCAGTAAAAAAAAATAATTTTAGCGTCAAAAAACGCAAAAACACGTATTTTTGCGCCAGAATCCGTAAAAAAAAGTATTTTAGCTTCATAGGCGAGATAACGTTATTGGCGCTAAAATCTGTAAAAAAAATAATTTGAGTGCCAAAAAAACGCAAAAAAAAACTATTTTTGCACCAATGCTAAAATAACTATTTTGGCATCAGAATGGCGAGATAACGTTATTAGCGCCAAATCAGTAAAAAAATTATTTTAGTGTAAAAAACGTAAAAAATCGTATTTTAGCGCCAAAATCCATAAAAAAACGTATTTAGCGGCAGCAGTGCGAGATAACGTTATTGCTCTAATATCTGTAAAAAAAATTAATTTAGTGCCGAAAAAACGTAAAAAACCCGATTTTTGCGCCAAAATGCGTAAAAAACGGAATTTTAGCAGCAGAGGCTAGATAACGTTATTGGCGCTAAAATCTGTAAAAACAATCAATTTTTGGCAAAAAACGTAAAAGAAACGGATTTTTTGCGCCAAAATGCGTAAACAACTTATTTTTGGCGTCAGAAGCAGTAGATAACGATATAAGCGCCAAATCAGTAAAAAAAATATTTTAGTGTCAAAAAACGGAGAAGAAGGAAAAGTAAGGTAAAAAAAAAAAAACGTATTGTGCGCCAAAATCCGTAAAAAAACGTATTATTGGCGCAGAGGCGAGATAACGTTATTGCCGCAAAATCTGTAAAAAAAATTAATTTTAGTGCAAAAAACGTTTTAAAAAACGGATTCTTGCGCCAAATCCGTAAAAAACGTATTTTTGCTGTTCAGACAAGATAACGTATTAGAGCCAAAATCTTTAAAAAAAAATTATTTAGTGCCAGAAAATCGTAAAAGAACGATTTTTTTGCGCCAAAATGCGTAAAAAACGTATTTTGTCGTCACAGGCGAGATATCGTTATTAGCGTCAAAATCAGTTAAAAAAATTATATAGTGTCAAAAAACCCGTAAAGAAATGGATTCTGGCGCCAAAAATCCGTAAAAAACGTATTTCTGGCGCCAAAAACCGTAAAAAACGTATTTTCATCATCATAGCAAGTTAACTTTATTAGCACCAAAATATGTTTAGAAAATGAGTTAGCATCCAAAATCTGTAAAAAACAATTCTGATGCCAAAATCTGTTAATAACGATTTTAAGCGAAAAAAAATATGAATTGCGCAAAATCGTTACGACCAAAGCATGATTCATTTGATTACAAAAGGTACAAAAAAGGACTCATCAGAAACTAGTATGCCAGATTTGATAATGAATAACCTTTGTTACAACCCACTATAGGTGGGACTTTGGTCCTGGGAGGTTTTCATTGAAAAATCGCGGGCAAAAAACGCGCCAAAAAACGCGCCAACAGACGTCCGAGCGCTTTAATAGACTCCTGTAGGTAAATTTTCTGCCGCTCTGGCTTTTTTTAGAGCATGTTGCAAAATACGACCAGTAAAAAACGAGCAGAAAAAAGAAGCTCAGTGTAACACAGGACGTTTTTACAAAAAAGTACTATTGTGAGAGATGATTACCAGTGGTATTTCCCAGCGTTTTTAGAAAACGAAAAAACGCTGAGAAAACGGACGTTTTTTCTGTGCAGTGTAGACATAGCCAAAGGGATTAAAATAAAAATAAAAAACACACTGCTCTGTTGTTATAGCCAGTTCTCACATCTCCTATAGGTAAGTAATAAATGTCTGATTTCGGCTGCATTGAAATGTTATGCTTTTTAGATGCAGTTTTTAAAGCCAAAACCAGAAATGTATTTAAAAGAGGGAAAAGACTCAGACTTTCCTAAATACAGGTCCTGCCATTATGATTTAGGCTGAAACTACATAGCTGAACATAAATCGCAGCCGAAGGATGGTCTGGTGTTATGAGCGTTCTTGCTCAGCTACGCAGTTCCTTCTCTGTTGTTTTAAACTCTCCTGCCAGACTGCAGAGACCATAAACACCAGCGAACATTTACAACCCCCCCGGTTCCCCCTTAGGCCACATTAAAAACATAACGCAGTTTCTTTTCTTGAGGCAAAGGTCGGGCACGATTTATTTTTTTCCAGCTAAAACCATATATCACTATGTCAAGGGGTAATGCTGGCCACCAAACTCAGTGGGCATATCCGCCTGCAAGGTTACACCCATAACCCAATAACAAAAAATGACCTCCAGGACTCTACTTAGTCATGACATTAGAATCTCAAAATAACACTAAAAAAGAAACAGGATAACATTAGAACACCTCCTACAGAGCAAAATATGGTACAGATGAAAGGGTGGCTAATCTCCTAAGACAGCATCTGGTGAAAGAGAAGATCCCAGTAACCAGATCATCTAACCCATGATTGACTAAGTGTATTTTCACACGGCATATTGGAGCGCATACTGTCCAGCGCGTACTTCTAAAAAACGGGGGTCCAGCACCAATCCACTTCATTATCACAGCGCATAAGCCCCAGTGAAGTAATGACATTTCACTTTCACTCCCCTGGCTTGCATGACCCTAAGCAGCGCCTACCCTTGGCTATCTATGTCCAATATACCCAAACCCATTTACCCCCCCCCCCCAACCTCCCTCCAATAAGACACTGAGACAAAGATTTGATAAGTTGGTCACAGCAGCCAGATTTAATAACAAACAAATAACATAAATACCTACACACAAAGGGGTACAGAAACCCTCAAATACCCCTATTGCCCCAATATCCCTTCCCAAAAGCCTACTTGTCACCATCCATAACTAACTTGGGGCTGAGGTCCTTGGAGCTGTGATTTCCCAAAAAAACATGGTCTTGGTCTGGCGAAAACTCCTCCTCCTTCTCTCTCCTCAGCCATCAGCCCCCGGCTTCAAGGCACCAAAAGCCACCTCAGGCGGCTAACCATTCTTGCCCGCTCCCAAGGAGCCTGACTCCCCCACTACTTTCCACCACCTCCAAGGACCCCAAAACCCGCCAAAGCTAGCGCACGTGACCCCTTACGAGCGCAACGCCCCCACCAGCCCCAAAGCTCTCTCGATTCCATCACGAATGTCCAATAACCAAAGATCCAACCCGATGGCATTCAAGTGAACACCATCCCTTTGCCAAAACTCCCCCTCGCCCGGTTCCAACTCCCTATGCCACACCACGAACCCCCCATTCCTAGCCACAAACGACGCCAGAGCCCTGTTTACCTTAATTCTAGCCCGATTAATTCCCGGACCTGACTCCGCATGCATCATGTTAGCCTAGGCACAATATCTGACCACACCGTTGTCAATCAGGATAAAGGGACCATAAGCGCAACAAGTCCCATGTCGGATGTCCCTTGATAACCTCCCGCAAGGTCGCATCCCAGATCATTTCCCCCAATGATGAAAGACCACCACATCAGAGTCCCCGTTCCTCCCCCCTCGGCCGATCCCAGCTCACTAAACACTGAAAATCCACAGAACTTGACGCCGAACAATCCACGCTTGCCAATCCACCATATGTCGCGATCTCTTCTGGAATCCGAGCTGGCGGCAATCGCCCGCAGCGCCGCACTTTGGCCACCCCAAAGCACGAACGAGTGACCGTAGATCCAAACCAGGAATGCCCTGTAAAGAAAGATTATACAAACAGCCACACATTTCATAAGGAGGAGCAAACCATGGCCCCCCCAACTAATTGTATACACATTCCCCTCCTCCCCACTATAACAGCACAAGGAATGCGGCGGATGTATAACCGATAGAGGATCGGATACCCATCTGCCTATTTTGTTGCACTGCAGCCGCGTCCAAACCCCCAACCAGCCGCCGTCTGTGACAGCACCAATCCTGAACAGAATGTTGCTGCAAAATTGCGCTTGATCCAACCCCCAAATCCCCTAAACAATGTCGAAATAACGCCGTGAAACTGAAACCGGGATAATAGAAACTACCGTCCTCAAGAACCAGCAAAGGGGTCGGGTGTCCTCCCCACGCTGCCCCAAATAAAATTCTCCAAAGCAATGCACAGGGCACATGATCGCCCCCGCCCCTTCCCCGACCGCGTCCCATGCGCACCAACTTCCCACTGCCCTCTCCTGATCCGTTTTTGACTCCCAAATGCGAACTGAAGACCTGCTGAATGCTTCATACTACATGCCAATTATAACGGTCTCTGTAGCAACCACCAATTAACCAATTCATGTAGTGATAAAATATCATGTGATATAAAAAAATTCTATATGGAATTTAATTTACTGTGATTAAACTACAGATTACATGTCCGAAACGGAAGGTGTCGGTCATGTTTCTCGAGCTCTGGCTGTCGGCAGCAATAATAATAATATAATTCGGAGGAGTAATTTAATTGGATAAGGAGTAGTGTTGAGCGATTTTTATCGACAAAGTTGAAATCGGCAAGGGTTTTTTAGGGTTTAAACAAATTTTTCCAGATCATGCGTAATTTAAAGGTTAAATCTGAGCATATTTTAAGATGCGTTTTTTTTCGGGTTTCCCTGTTTTTTGGGCGGCCAGAAAATCGATTAAGAATGGCGGGTGAGATGTGTGTGCGACGTATGACTGGGATGTTTTGGGGTTGCATTGGCTGGAAAAAATACATGACCGTTTTACATAGAAAGCTTTTCCCGTTTCAGCCTCAGTGTCTCTCAGCGTCTATAGGGTGGACCTGCGCTCTGCCTGTGGCAAAAAGTAGCGAAATTAGTTATTTCTGCACAGAGAAACCTCTACTATTAGCTGTGATCGTCCAATTTAGTTAGATTAGAGATTTAAAAATTTTAAAGTAGTTAGTTTAGGAATTTAAAGCGATCTCCCGTGAAAAATTCACGGCGGTGGGGCGGGGGGGGGGGGGCCCCCCCGGGGGGGAAAACACAGCAGCTCTATCTATAAAGAAATTGGAAAAAGTTCCCCAAGATTAGTGTAGACATTGTAGTGGATATCTTTATTTTAACAGTTTCTTTTAAAATTTTCCTGGATATTGGGCAGCCTGAACTTATATTGGATAAAATCATTTTGTAATGCAGGTCTCTTTGTTGTCAAAAACTCCACTTTTATTTCAGTATAATTTAGAAGGTGTTCAAATTTTTCCCATTACCTGTGATGTTGATATATCCACCTTGCACTTAAATTACAATCCCCGCAATCTTGTAGTCAGCAAGGTTTGTTTGTTGCCAAAAATACCATGTTTGTACGGAAAAAAATCACAGTTACGTGTTTTTTTTACTTTTGCGCCCCCCGTAATGTTTATTGAGCAGCACTACGTAAATCTTAAAAAAAGCAATTTCTTAAAACACCACAGGTTAAAAGAAAGGTGCAAAAAAAAACCATTTTTATATAAAAACATAAACGTTTCGTGTTTTTGACTTTTCGCACCCAGCACTGTTATTGACCCCCATCTCGTAATCTTTAAAACAGCAATTTAATTCACCACAGGTGAAATTTAAAGGTGCAAAAAAATTACCATTTTTTTATATCAAAACATAACAGTTACGGTTTTTTGACTTTTGCGCACCAGTTCTGTTATTGACGCAGCATTACGTTAAATCTTAAAAAAGCAATTCTATATTCACCACAGGTGAATTGAAAAAGGTCAAAAAATCCATTTATTTTATCAAAACATAACGTTCGTGTTTTTTTACTTTTTCGACCCCCTCTTTCATTGACGCAGCTTTAGTAAATCTTAAAAAAGCTTCTATATTCACCACAGGTGAATTGAAAAGGTGCAAAAAATACCGTTTATTTATCAAAAAATAAAGTTACGTGTTTTTTGACTTTTCCCCCAGCATGTTCATTGACGCAAAAATCTACGTAAAAATTTTAAAACAGAATTCTTATTCACCACAGGTGAATTGAAAGGGGCAAAAAATCCATTTTTTATATCAAAAAAAAAAATACAGTTACGTTTTTTTGACTTTTTCGCACCCCGTCTTTCATTGACGCAGCATTACGTAAATTTAAAAAAGCAATTTATATTACCCCCAAAGGGGGGAATTTAAAAAGGTTGCAAAAAAAAACTTTATTTTATCCAAAAAAATAACAGTCGTGTTTTTTGATTTTGGCCCCCCAGTACTGTTCATTGCGCCATCTCGTAAATCTTAAAAAACAGCAATTCTATATTCACCCCAGGTGAATTGAAAGGTGCAAAAAATCCATTTTTTTATATCAAACATAAAAGTTAGTGGGGTTTTTTTACTTTTGGCACCCCGTAGTTCATTTACGCAGCATCTACGTAATCTTTAAAACGCAAATTTTTTTTTATTCCCACGGTGAATTGAAAAAGGTGCAAAAAAACTGTTTTTATAAAAAACATAACAGTTTCGTGTTTTTTGACTTTTGGCACCCAGTATGTTCATTGCGCAGCATCTACGAAAATCTTAAAACAGCAATTCTATAGTCACCACAGGTGTATTGAAAGGTGCAAAAAATACTGTATTATACGAAAAATAAAAAGTAAGACATAACGACTCCTTTTTTCCGGACTTTTTAAATGTGGGGGGTTATGCAGGGGTTTTGGGGTCATGCTGGTTCCCGGACAGGGATATTCAATGTCCAGTTCAAGTAACATGTGGTTCAAAACATACTCCTTCTGTTTTTTTTAATTTTGGTGATGCAGGTTTAAGGGTCAGGGTTGGTACAAGACAGGGATATAAAGGTCTGTGACTTTTTTTTTGTGACTTTTAAAAACCCAGTGTGTTGCCTAAAATGTTGCAGTATCCATTTGACTGTTGGGTGTTTAAATTTTTTTTCTCCAGCCCTTTTTTGGGGTAAAAATGAAGGTGTTGTTGCTCTCCTAGACTTTAAGGTAATCGCTCATAATCGATGCTATATCGAAAAACCCCTTTTCGATAGGGGACTACGATATCGATCGATCTGATGCCAACGCAAAACGTCAACAAATAAAGGGTGGAGCAAAAAAAAGATTCCACACTGATTTAATATCTTGAAAATGGTGCCGTGTCTCAAAAAGTCCGAGGACTATTTCCCGAGGGGGGCTGGCCTTACATCGTTTAACGGTCCTGGAGTGCCCGAATTTTTTTGGGGCCCGATAAACCCCACAGAAATAGGAAGTTACAATTTTTGTTGTGACTTATTGTTTTTTTAGGTACATGTATGCGTATCATATGGGTTTTTTACCTTTTAACGCTACCAAATTAAAGTCTCTGCTTGTTGCTCTGTAATATACGTGACTGGATAGTGTATTTTCCTTTCAGTATCATATTTTAGTGTAGGTCAGGAGCTGGGCTCCTGATGGAAACAAAAAGAGATATCAGAGATAAGCGACCCGGCATCAAGACCGAAACCTGTCATAAGTTATATACAGTTATATACAGATACAGTTATATACAGATATAGTTATAGACAGATGATCTGCATTCCTGAAGAGAAATGCCAAAACTGTATGTTATAGACAGCGATCCTAAGAAAAGGTTAAAGAGTAGCCCTAAGCCCGTTTACACGATGAGTTTGAGATTAGCTGT
>JAODAL010079802.1:0-12453 GCA_025379985.1 Phyllomedusa bahiana | reverse complement strand
TTTTTGAGTTTCGATGGTCCTGTGCCACAATTGTGACTTTTTAAATTGTACCCCATCTTTCCCAGGGACGGGTATTGCCCCCACCAAATACTCTTCATTGTGCCAACTCTTGAACTCTATGCTGCTGCTGCTGTTGCTGGTGCCGTGACCTCCACACTGTGTAATTGTGCCACTCTCTAACCTCATGCTGCTGATGCTGGTGTTGCTGATGCGGTCACCACCACACCCTATCATTGTGCCACTCTCTGACATCATGCTGCTGCTGATGCTGCTGCCGTGACCTCCACACCCTATCATTGTGCCACTCTCTGACCTCATGCTGTTGCTCCTGCCGTCACCTCCACACTCTGTCATTGTGCAACTCTGTGGCCTACTCCTGTTTTTGCCACCTCCAGAATGTCATTGTGCCACTGTCTGACCTCATGCTGCCTCTGTGGCTGCTGCCGTGACCTCCACACTGTGTCATTGTCCCACTCTGTGGCCTACTCCTGTTTTTGCCACCTCCAGAATGTCATTGTGACACTCTCTGACCTCATGCTGCTGCTGTGGCTGCTGCCGTGACCTACACACTCTGTCATTGTTCCACTGTCTGACCTCATGCTGCTGCTGTGGCTGCTGCCGTGAACTACACACTCTGTCATTGTGCCACTCTCTGACCTCATGCTGTTGCTGTTGCTCCTGCCGTGACCTCCACACTGTGTCTTTGTGCCACTCTGTGGCCTACTCCTGTTCTTGCCACCTCCAGAATTTGTCATTGTGCCACTGTCTGACCTCATGCTGCTGCTGTTGCTCCTGCCGTGACCTCCACACTCTGTCATTGTGCCACTCTGTGGCCTACTCCTGTTCTTGCCACCTCCACACTTTGTCATTGTGCCACTGTCTGACCTCATGCAGCTGCTGTGGCTGCTGTCGTGATCTACACAATGTGTCATTGTGCCACTCTGTGGCCTACTCCTTTTTGTGCCACCTCCAGAATGTCATTGTGCCACTGTCTGACCTCCTGCTGCTGTGTGGCTGCTGCCGTGACCTACACACTCTGTCCTTGTGCCACTGGCTGACCTCATGCTGCTGCTTTGGCTGCTGCCGTGACCTACACACTGTGTCATTGTGCCACTCTGTGGCCTACTCCTGTTTTTGCCACCTCCGGAATGTCATTGTGCCACTGTCTGACCTCATGCTGATGCTGTGGCTGCTGCTGTGACCTACACACTGTGTCATTGTTCCACTGTCTGACCTCATGCTGCTGCTGTGGCTGATGCCATGACCTACACACTGTGTCATTTTGCCAATCTGTGGCTGCTGCCATCACCTCCACACTCTGTCATTGTGCCAATCTGTGGCCTTCTCCTGTTCTTGCCACTTGCCACTGTCTGACCTCATGCTACTGCTGTGGCTGCTGCCGTCACCTCCACACTCTGTCATTGTGCCGCTGTCTGACGTCATGATGCTGCTGTGGCTGCCGCCATCACCTCCACACTCTGTCACTGATGTTGCCACCTGAGCCCTCAGATTGTTTTTTTCCAGCTGTTGCTGCCATGACTTTATCAGGCTACATTCCCGCTTCAGTTTTTTGGTCAGTTTTGCCCTCTTAAGTGCCCAGGGAATTTTATAGTGAAGCGATTCTAAGAGCGGTGGCAGTCATATGCGTGTCATACTAAAACAAAACATTGTATGAAGACCAAACCAAGCTCCCTATGCATATTTAAGAATGGCACAACATTCTACAGCACCCTGCAGGCTCTGTGCAGCCTGGAAATAGCTGTTTTTAACGCGCTTCATCACAAAGTAATTCAGACTGAAACAAACTTTGACGGAAAATTCGGTGAAGTCACTGAATCGAATTTTTGGGAAATTCGCCCATCTCTAATTGTGAGGAAAGACAGACTGGTCATAACAGAAGTGTGCACAGATTCAGTTAATAAACACCTAGAATTAGCCCTGAGGCAGTGCACTAGTGGTTAAAATAGAATACCTATTGTAGCTTATGATATCACAAGTATGGTACATCAGAACAACCCTGTTTGTACTAATGCAACAATGCTTTAGGGGTCACAATAATACTAAAAGCCTATGCAATGTGTGTGACTTTCAGTATCCCACTTAATTATTATTTCTCATCAGCAGTCTACCACTGGGTTGTGATAAACTCCAAGCTGTAGAAACTTGAATGCTTATTGGATTGACATGCATCATGTGATGTATAGTTGTGCAATGAGGGAAGTTATGGCCTAAAGAGATCAACACGTTGGTGTGCATAATTATTAGGAAGCTTGTTTCCTCAGGCAAAATGGGCCAAAAAAAGCGACTTAACTGACTCTGAAAAGTCAAAAATTGTTATAAATATTTCAGGGGGATGCAGCACTGTTCAAGTTGTTAAAATATTGGAGCATGATCCCACAACTATCAAACATTTTGGTGCAAATAGTCAGCAGGGTTGCAAGAAACTTGTTGAGAAAAAAGGATGCAAATTAACTGCCAAAGATTTCAGACTAATCAAATTTAAAGCAACCAGAAACCCATTATCCTCAAGTGCTGTCATATTCCAGAACTGCTACCTTCCTGGAGTGCTCAGAAGTACAAGATGTTCATTACTCAGAAACATGACCAACTTAAGAACTGCTGAAACCCAACCACAACAGGACAAATAAGTTAAAACCTCAAAACTTAGCCAAGAAAAATCTGAAAATGGATTTTAGGTTTTATGGACTAATGAAATTAGATTGGATGGGCTTGTGAATGGATCGGTAATGGGCACAGACCTCCACTTCAACTTAGATGTCAGCAAGTTAGAGATCTGTGCCCATTACTGATCCAGCTACAAGCTATTTTATCTGGTCAAGAGACAATCTCATCTCATAATAAGGTACAAATATGGGCTGGTATTATTAAAGATGAAAGACTCAACATGGTGCTGTGCTGGACACTCCCAGAGACGTTTCCGAGACAGGTGCATATCACAGAGGTGGGACCAACAAATATCAGACTTTGATGGCATATCCTGTGAATATCCCATGAAAATCTTTGGTACACCCCTTTGAATACCCGTTAGGGTAAACTTTGAGCTGTTTTTCCTTGCCATTTTCATTCCTTCCAACACAATGTCTTGTCTGCCATCTTTTAAAGATCTTTTCAGGGATCAGGTTTACCAAAAGCTCTCTACAGATCTGATACAAGTTAGAGATACTGGACCCATTTAGTCCTGCCCCACTAATTCATTATTTGCCTCTCTTGATAAGTTTCTCAGTCTCAAATGTCAGAAAGAAGTCAGCTGAATGATTGGAAAGTGATGTGAGTCAGATAGAAAGAACCTTTTTTTGATCTCTCTAGTTTTAAGCTATCTTTACTCCTAAAGGATAGTCATTCTCTGGAAATTAAAGATACTTTATAAAGTTGTATAACTCCTGAGTAAATTCAGTGTGAGCCCATAGTATCATATTTCTAGACATCAAAAAGAGCCATTTTAAGTGTTATTTCCTTCCAAACAACGATAGTATATTCAATTAACATCAAATTTTTTTGCAAAGTTTTGCATATCTAGTGGAGGTGAAAGGTTATTTTCCAGATTCCAGTCATATAAGTAGAGATGGGCGAATTTCCCGAAATTCGGTTCGTTCACTTCGCCGAATTTCCCGACAAAAAATAACTTCGTTCCGAATTACTTCGGGACAAATCACGTTAAAAAACAGCTATTTCCATGCTGCACAGAGCTTGCAGGGTGCTGTAGAACGTTGTTCCATGCTTAAATATGCAGAGGGAGCTTGGTTTGGTCTTCATACAATGTTGAGTTTTAGTATGACACGCACATGACTGCTGCCGTTCTTAGAATCGCTTCACTATAAAATTCCCTAGGCACTTAAGAGGGCAAAACTGACCAAAAAACAGGGGCACAATGGCATTCTGGAGGTGGCAAAAACAGGAGCAGGAAACAGAGTGGGACAAATGACACATTTGTGTGGGTCACCAGCAGCAGCTTCAGCAGCAGCATGGGGTCAAGAGTGGCACAATGACAGAGTGTGTAGGTCACGGCAGCAGCCAAAAGCAGCAGCATGAGGTCAGACAGTGGCACAATGACACAGTTTTGTAGGTCACGGCAGCAGCCACAGCAGCAGCATGAGGTCAGACAGTGGCACAATGACATTCTGGAGGTGGCAAAAACAGTAGTAGGCCACTAGTGCCAACAATGACAGAGAGTGGAGTGACGGCGGCAGCAGCATGAGTCAGACGTGGCACAAATGACATAGTGTGTAGGTACGGCAGCAGCCACAGCAGCAGCATGAGGTCAGACAGTGGCACAATGACATTCTGGAGGTGGCAAAAACAGGAATAGGCCACAGAGTGGCAAAATGACACAGTGTCTAGGTCACGGCAGCAGCCACAGCAGGAGCATGAGGTCAGAAAGTGGCACAATCACATTCTGGAGGTGGCAAAAACGGGAGTAGGCCACAGAGTGGCACAATGACAGAGAGTGGAGTACGGTGGCAGCAGCATGAGGTCAGACAGTGGCACAATGACCTTCTGGGTTGGCAAAAACAGGAATAGGCCACAGAGTGGCACAATGACACAGTGTCTAGGTCACGGCAGCAGCCACAGCAGGAGCATGAGGTCAGAAAGTGGCACAATCACATTCTAGAGGTGGCAAAAACTGGAGTAGGCCACAGAGTCAGCAGATGTGTGGCATCAGGCGGGTGGCGGCATCAGAATAGTGGCTGAGGCAGGTAGTTTAAAACCCAGACTCTTTCTCACAGTTTGGGTGAGGCGTCATGGCTGATGTAGTCTGACGCTAAGGGCATTGGTGTGTGGAAATCCTGGGCGATCCACGCCTGATTCATCTTGAAAAAGGTCAGTCGTTCCAAATTTCCTGTGGACAAGCGGGTTCCTTTGGTGGGTTAAACGATGGCCCCCGCCGCATGAACACCCCCTCTGATGCCACACTACTGGCTGGGCAGGACAGCTTCTCCACTGCAACTCGGCCCAAATTGCCGGCCACACATCCAGTTTGACTGCCAAGTAGTCCAGCGGATCTTATAACTTTGGTGGCAGAGTGCTGTCCAAGTAGGCCACCACCTGTTGGTTCAGGGTCTGCTCCAGGTCCTGCTGCTGCTGCTGCTGGCGACTGCCCTCCTCACTAGGCGGGTGAAGGAAGCTGCTCATCAGTGACTCCAGACTTAGATTGCTGCTGATGGAGCTGGCACTGCTCCAACCCTCCCACCTTTCCCCAGCAGCTGCGGCAGTAGTACTTGAGTGCTGAAGAACCCCCCGGTCAGACCTGTCAGAGGAGGGACGATGCCGTACATAGGCAGTGGCCAACTGACTACTGAGGATTTCCCTATAGTATTTGAGTTTGTCCTCCCTCCAATAGCTGGGAAAAAGGCTCCATTTTGGACCGGTAGCGAGGGTCCAATAGGGTGGAGAGCCAGAAGTCATCCCTCTGCCAGATTTCTGACTATTCTGCTGTCACTAGCCAGGCAAATCAGCATGCGCGGGCCATCTGCACAAGTGACTCCGGGGGCTCCCTGCCTCCATCTCCACTGTATACTGCCACAGTGCTTGCGGGTCATCTGCCGCGTCGTCCTCAGCTCCCTCTACCTCCTCCCGCTGCTCCTGCTCCTCCTCGCAGGTCACCGGGGTAGAAACTCCACTCATTTCACCAGACAATGCTTCGGCTCCACTGTCCTCCGCCTCCTCCATTTCAGTCCCCACCGGACTCATGTGGCCGCGAGATGTAGTCGCCCGTCTCCCCCTCCCCTGCCCAGACAGATTTTTCAGCATCGTTTCCCGGGACATAAGCAGTGGAATGACGTTATTCAACCCTTAGTCCGGGCGACTGCCACATAACGTGGCCTCCTCGAATGGCCTCCACATATGGCAGGTGTCACGCATGAGCTGCCACTGGCTGACTTCAAAGTTACACAGGGGAGTACTCCCCGTCCGCCTGGATCATCAAAAAATCGTTAATGGCTTTCTTTCAATCTCGGTCCAACATGTGCAGGTGGAATTCCAGCGGGTGGAAGGAAAACAACGCATATCAGATGTGTGTTGGGGGAGGCGTCTGTAGCTGCAATTCGAGGGGGTGTTGTTCTTCTGGATTTGTAGGACTGGGATGAAGTGCATGCACAGTTTCCATGGCCCATTTTCAGAATCTTCTGGAAGAATCGGATGGAAGAACTTCAGGGAACCTTTTCACAACCAGATTGAACACGACAGCGCCATGCAGGGAGCACGGACCATCCACTTCTCGGTTGCAGCGCAGGACACAATGTTTACATCCCCATTGTCACGTCACATGGTTCCGATTTGCAGATTGGTGCGGAGTAAAGCCACCACATCGATTTCTTGCTGCATGATGCGGAGCAGTTCCTCACCTGTGTGACTTCGTTCGACGAGGCAAGGCAGGTGTAGAACTGGTGACCACCGCTTGCCCTACACATGTTGTATGATGGAGCCCAGTACTTGTGGAGGCTGAAATGTGGTGGTGGAGGAGGGGAGGGGACATGTGCGCAGGAGCGCAGTTTTTTGACAACGTGCGAGGAGAAAGCGGCGTCTTCCTGTCCAAGTTGTTGTGTGCTGGGCAGGAATGCCATTCACACCAGTGGGCCGTAAAGGATATGTAATGGCCTGACCGTAGTTACAAGGTCCAGACGTTAGTGCTGCCGTTTGACCACTTGGATACAAACGATAAGCTCAAGGACTGGCCCATATTCTGTTCTACATATTTATGAAGTGCTGGTACTTGCCTTTTGGAAAAGAAATTACGGATTGGGAACTCTCCATCTCAGGCTCGGCACAAGCCATTAGGTTCTCTGAACGGGCAGAGTCCACCATTTGGAAAGGGCCGGGACTGCAGTACAACAACTTGGACCTTAGCACGGTCAGCTGCTTGCACCTGTAGGATTGGTTGGACACATAATGTTGATCTCTTTGCAATCGCACCCCTCTCCCCTCCCCCCCACTGAATGACTGCTGGCGCCATGGTAGCCGAGGACAGCAGGAGCCATCTGGATCGGGAGATTGATGTCAAAGGAAACAGAAACAGCTCCTTCTGCATGAGGATGGTTGAAGCTTGACTGGCTGCAATGGGCATGCATTGCCACTGGGCAGCTGCTTTGCTGCTGATGTTTGCTGCGGCGGGCAAGATGGACCACCACCATCTGTGCCACGTTTCTCCAAGGCCACGGAATGGTGACGTGCATTTGTTGACGCAGGGCGTCCCCCCCGTGGTGCCCAACGTTTAGCTCCTGGCCACGCTTCACTTCTGCCAAGATTCTACATATACCATATTAGCTCCTCGGTCGTCTTAGAAAGAACTGCGACACCACCGAGAGTATCGGATTTTACCGCCAATGCTTCCCTACTGAGTGGATACTGCCGCCGCTGCCTCGCTGAGCCCCTGTTGCCTGCTACTTTCTTGGACCTGCGAAAGAGGTGTTTTATTACCCATGGCCGCTTGGCACACGACATCAACACTGCTCGCTGTCCTGCGACGCAACAGGCCCATAACTACCACTTGCTGGCTGCGCCGCTGCAGACGCGCAAGCTGAACGCACTCTTCTCTGACGATGATGAAGCCCTTGCCGCACCCGGCTCCCAAGTTGTCGAGTCGGCTAACTATCATCCATCTATTTGTGTGTTTCATCGTCAACTGCTTATGCCTCATCAACTGGTCTTGGTATGCAGAGGCTGACCCCTACAACATGACCTCCCATGCCACTCTCACATCTATTCTTTTGACGTCCTACTGCATGAAGCAGGGGATAAATTGGCCCCATCTCTTCGCTGCCAAGTAGCGCTGGACGCCCTCCTCAAAATTGTTCCATCCTCGATATATAGTGTCGCAGAAGCCAGGACACATAGTAGATCTCTGGCTGAGGAACAGATGGGAAAAAAAGCTCGGGGGTTGAGGACAGGTGAGGGCTGCTGACCCACTCAGGGCCATGCACTCCTAACTAAGGGTCTGTATCTGAGCGTTTCCTCCGGACTCTTGGCTGGGGTTGTCCAGATGGTCATCTGGGTGAAGTGGATGACTTCGTCAACCAATCATGAACCATTGGGCTGCTAGTAAGTACACGGGCCGCTAGTGAGCTGCGGCAGTTGTGGATACTCACGAGTGACCCCTGCTGCGACAGTCCACTTGCTGTGTGCTGCGACCTGGGCACTGGAATGTTTGTGCCTCTGCCACTCGCAGGTGAAGAGCCTGCCCCACCTCTTGTCTGACATACTGTTTGTTCTAATAATGTACAGGACACTGTTTTGATGAGATATCTGTATATGATATGTACACACCCTGTATTTGACTCCAAATGAACCCTGTAACAAGCTCTAGGTTGAACCCTTGGTATAATTTGCGCTCACTATTGGGCAGAAAAATTGAATTGTATGTGCACGTGTTAAAAACTCTCTGTTGTATTTTACTGAATTATAAAAGCACAAACAGGGCCTTATAACCTTCGGATATGAATTATGCTACAGAATATTCTTCTGTGGCGGTGAAAAACAAAGTTCTTTTACTGAGTACAACTGCAGGAAACGAACGCTAATTATCCCGGATGTAAATTGCGCCCAAACAATTGCGCCAACCACAAATAGAGGCATTTGGTAGCGATGTGTTACAATGGAAGATGTTTGAGTCTACGCTACACAACAAGAGAAAAATTGTAATTAAGACCTTCGTTGTTGAATTTGCTAGATCAGCGAATCAATTGTAATTATGGGCGGAGAAAAGATCAAGTTTATTTTTGTCTACCACAAGCAAGAAAAAACAGAACACTTGTAATTTAACTCATGGATGTAAAATTGCGTCCAAACATAATGTTGAAGCAACACCAACTACCGTGCTTTGTAGCGCTGTTACAAATGGCGTGTTTTCTACGCTACACAAACAAGAGAAAAAATTGTCATTAAATCTTCGCTTGGGAATTATTGCTTACAGTAAAAATTGTCTATTTTTGGCGGTTGAAAAAGACGATAGATATTTTTAGTGCTACGACAGCAGGAAAAACAACGCTTTAATTAACCCCTTGGATGTAAATTGCACCAAAACAATTGAGGCAACACACAACTACGAGTCTTTGTAGTGTGTTACAATGGCGTGTTTCTACGCTACTACAACAAGATGAGATCAAACTCAAATTGAGTTTAATTAAAACCTTTCGGCTTGAGAATTATAGCATACAGGGAAAATTGTACATTTTTGGCGGTCTTGAAAAACATGATGGTTTATTTTTCTGTCACCTCAGCAGCAAAAACAACGCTTAATTAACCAACATGGATTGCCAAAATTGCGCCCCAACAAATTGAGCAACCATAACTATCGAGGCTTTGTAGCCGCTGATTACAATGGCGTGTTTTCTACGCTAGACAACCTAACAAGAAGACGAAAAAATTGTACATTAACCTTCGCTTGTGAAATTATGCTACAGGAAAATTGTCAATTTTTGGCTGGTGATTAAAAGACGGTTTATTTTTTGTATCCACCCACAGCAGAAAAAACATACGCCCTAAATTAAACCACTGGGATCAGTAAATTGCGCACCCCACTCCCCCACAAATTGACCAACAACAAACTACGAGCTCCCTCTCCCCCCCCCCCCGTCCCCTCCCGCTACCGAGTGTTACAGGGGTGTGTTTTCTTCGGCTACACAACAAGAGAAAAAATTTGTAATTAACCTTCGATTGTGAATTTCTTGTTCAGGAAAATTGTAATTTTTTGGCTGTGTGAAATAGACCGATTTATTTTTGTCACCACAGCAGAAAAGAACAACGCTTAAATTAACCCCTGGTCGGTAAATTCACCAAACAATTGAGCCAACCACAAAGCTACGAGCTTTGTAGTCGTGTTACAATGGCGTGTTTTATACGGACACAAGAAGAGAAAAATTGTAATTAACCTTCGCTTGTGAATTATGCATACAGGAAAATTGTAAATTTTTGGGGTGAAAAAGATGGGTTATTTTGAGCACCACAGACAGAAAAACAAGCTTAATTAACCCCTGGAATGCAATTGCGCCCAACAATTGAAGCAATCCATAAGAACTTCGAGCTTTTGTAGCGTGTTACAATGGCGTGTTTTCTACGCTACACAACAAGAGAAAAAATTGTAATTAACCTTCGTTGTGAATATGCTACAGGAAAAATTGTAATTTTTGGCGGTGAAAAAGACGGTATTTTTGTCACCACAGCAGAATAAACAACGCTGTAATTAACCCCTGGATGTAAATTGCGCCAAAAGTGAGCAACCACAAAGACTACAGAAAGAGCTTTGTAGCGTGATACAGTGGTGTGTGTTCTACCGCGTCAATCACAACAGAGAAAAAATTTGTAATTAACCTTCGATTGTGAATTATGCTACAGAAAATTGAATTTTTGGGCGGTGAAAAAAAGGCGGTTTATTTTTGTTCACCACAGCAGAAAAACGCAGAAGACTTAATTAACCCCCTGGAGTAAATTGCGCCAAACACATAGAGCAAACCACAAACTACGAGCCAGCCTAAAAATTTGAAAGTGGTATTTGATTGAAAAAAGCGCTGTTTCTTTAATGCGCATACTCAACAGGAATGGCTTGATCCCCTTGGATATTCAATGTGGCTTTTGAGAAGATAGCATTAAAATGTTATGCAGCTGCTGAGGACGCACACTGGATTCACGAGCCGTGACCCCAAAAATATCAGAATAGAAAACCATTAAAGGAGAAGCAGTCTCTCTGAGACAAGCTGAGACACCCACAAAAATCGCTGTATAAAATCAGTTCTTCAGTAAGAGCGAATCGACTATAACAATCAGGCCGCAGCAGCACCTTCCGTGATCAGTTACAGTGAGAGGAGTGTGAGCTGACCGCAGCGCGCACGCGAACATTATATCTAGTTCTGGTGAGTCACAGAATCCCGCCTGGTCTTGATTGGCTGATCTTGCCAAATGTTCATGCAGGCTATGCCTCTTCCTCCCAGAGTGCTTGCCCCATTGTAACGCCTTGTTGCTCGCACCCATTTTACCCAATCAAAAGACATTTCTTTTCACGCGAATTAACCCCAAACTTCGACTTTTAGACCTAAGTTTTTCCTAAAATTTCTAAAAAGTTCCCTTGTTGAATCAATTCGCCCATTCTACATAAAAAGGGGTTGTAAAGTTGTGTATTTGACAACTTTTGGTCCAGAAAATTAAGTAGATATCTAACTTTCAGAAAATTTGGGGCCCCCCCTTTCTTTGTACCCAAAAGTTTTAACCCCTTAACCCCTAGGACGTATGCATCGCCAGGTCTTTTGGGGGGTCAACGCCCCGGGAGAGAATGCTTCCTGAGGATCGCGCGAACTCAAAACAAGTTCGCGCGATGGGCAAGGGTGTCACTTATATTTAGCTAACCCGTGCCTGGCCCCGCCCCCGAATCGCCCGGGGGGGGGGTGAGGGGTCAGAAACCCCTTTAATTACGTGACCATCGGGTCGCAATAAAAGAAAGACGCAGGAGGGTCGCTCCTTTTCCGGGTTGTTTTTGGGGCCAGAAGCGCACGATCGCAAATCCCTTTCCCGTTTGTCTGTGATGTACGATCCCTGGCCGTGCCCTGTGGGCATGGCTGGCATCGGACTGACAGTTGCCAAGAAACCAGGGCACACAAAAAGCTGTTTGTAACCTATTGAATGGGGATCGGAAGACACTATTCAATCCCCTATGGGGGAAAAAAAAAAAATGTGAAAAGAAAAAAAAAATTAAAAAAAGTAAAACACAAACACGAAAAATAAAAAAAAACACGTACACCGCCCTTTTCCCCTTTACAAAGCCAATTCCCCAAAAAAGATAAAAAAAAAATAAAGACCCTATTTGGAAAACACCGCATGCGTAAGACCCCACTAAATCTGTCATGTTTAAATTTCCCGACTTGAACGGGGTAAAAGAAAACAAAAAAAAAAATCACAGAATTAAGATTTTTGTTTTTCCCACAGCCCAAAAAATGGAAAAATTAAAAGGTCAAAAACTCCTTAAAGCCAAAAGGTACCTTAAAACGGTCATTACCCACAAAAAAAAGTCCAACCAGCCTGTATAGGAAAAATAAAAAAGTTAGGGTCCAGAGGATAGCGATCAAAATATTCTTTACACACTAAAAACCCTTTTTTTTTTTTTTAAAGTGCTTAACATAAAAAAAAAAAAATAAAATTGGGGGTCGCCTAATCTATCGACCCAAGGGGGAAAGGGAAGTTTTTACGGGTACTGCACAGTGAGCGCTGTAAAAATAAAAAAAAACATACTGGGTTTTCAGTTTTCTCACTCTCCCTTTCCCCCAAAAAAAAAATTTAAACGATCAAAAAGTCTTTTTCCCCCAAAAATATACCAAAAAAACGTAAAACCATCCCGCAAAAAAACAAGCTTACACAGCCCGTAGACAAAAAATAAAAAGGTTAGGCCCCAGGGCTATGGCGATGCAAAAAAAGGGGTTTTTCCCGTTTGAATAAAAAGTGTTTTTATTGTAT
>JAODAL010079801.1:0-12454 GCA_025379985.1 Phyllomedusa bahiana | reverse complement strand
CTTAAACTATTAATACTTCTAGTTCATTAATTTTGTTGGTCAACTCCGGGCATTGGCAGCATGCAATTATAGATTTTCAGTTTTTTTTCCCTTTCTCCCTGATCTTTTTATCTATTGCTCCGCCCCCCTCCCTCCCACTCCACCCCCTTTTTTTATTCCCTAATTCCCACCCTCTATCTTCACTATCTTGCATGCTATATGTGTAGTTACCCTCCCCCCCATCCCTAGTTTATTTATTCCTCCAACTTCCTGGCCATTTTGTCCCCCAATACAGCTGCACCCTCCCCATTTAGGTGCAGCCCGTCCCTAGCATAGAGCCTGTAGCCAAGACAGAAGTCAGCCCAGTTCTCCAAAACCCCATTGCAAATCTCGCACATGCGCTCAGCACTGGCACATAAACAGGAAGTGGAGCTCTTCTACTGACTGCAAAAGTCACCCACAGCTATATCACCAATCGTCATTGCTGCTAGTTCACTTCTTCCATCCTTTTCCCTACATGTTCTTACTCTCCTCATGAATATCTTTAGTGAGGATAATATTGAATAAATTATTTCATTAACAAGAGGAGAGAAGAGAGCCCATCCCCCAACTATCACATAATTTTCCAATCTCAAAAAAAAAAAAAAATCTATGTGTCACCTTATGCATCTAGGAAATATGGCTGCCCACCTCTACCACACAAGTGGTATATTTCTAAGAAAAGAAGAATGTGTGCATATCCCCCCACCTATGTCCCCCAAACTCCACTGTGCACCACTTTCCCTCCCCCAACTCCCATCTACTGCATCACTCTAAACCCCCCAAATCTACTGCAGCAGTCCTAAACCAGCCCCTAAGGCACAGGTGTCAAACACAAAGGCCCGCGGGCCACATCCGGCCCTGCGGCCTTGTGTTTTGCGGCCCGCGATCCCCCCTGACTCCTCACAGCTGTTTACCACAGCTGTGCGGAGTCAGTCAGCTATACAGGGAGAAGGCAGAGGAATCGTTTCCCTCCCACCTTCTCCCTTTATATGTAGAACGCTCAAGTGAGCGCTGTACAAAAGGGCGTCGCAGGGGGCGTGACGCGCCGTTTTGCTCACGCCCCTGTGACGCTGGGTCTCCTCGCCAGCACCCCTCTGCCGCCGAAGGAGATCTCTGTTACTGCGTCGGGGCGTAAGCGGCGTGACTTTCACGCTGCTTACACCAAACACAGCTCCCGAACCAGACCAGACCGCGCTGCACGGACACGAGGTAAGTAGCTGTTTTTTAATTTTAGAATCATTAGGGGGCATCGGCCTGGCTACTGGGGCATCTGCCGGGCTACTGAGGGGGCTACTGGGGCATCAGCCTGGCTCCCAGGGGGCTACTGGGCACTGCCGGGCTACAGAGGGGCTACTGGGCATCTGCCTGGCTACTGGGCATCGCCTGGCTACTGAGGGGCTACGGGGGCATCTGCCTGGCTACTGAGGGGCTACTGGGGCATCTGCCTGGCTACTGAGGGGGCTACTGGGGCATCTGCCTGGCTACTGGGGCATCTGCCCTGGCTACTGAGGGGCAAACTGGCATCTGCCTGGCACTGGGGCAGTGCCTGCTACTGAGAGGGCTACTGGGGCATCTGCCTGGCTACTGGGGCTCTGCCCTGGCTACGGAGGGGGCTACTGGGGCATCTGCCTGGTTTACGGGGGCATCTGCCTTGGCTACTGAGGGGCTACTGGGGCATCTGCCTGGCTACTGGGACCAGGGGGCATCTGCCGGGCTACTGGGGACCATGGGGCATCTGGTATGGCTACGGGGGCATCTGCCTGGGCTACTGGGGACCATGGGGCATCTGTGTGGCTACTGGGGACCATGGAGCATCTGCGTGGCTACTGGGCATCTGCCGGGCTACTGGGGCATCTGCCTGGCTACTGGGGACCAGGGGCATTTGCCGGGCTACTGGGCAATCTGCCCTGGCTACTGGGACCATGGGCATCGTGTGGCTACTGGCATCTGCCTGGCTACGGGCCCCAGGGGGCATCTCCGGGCTACTGGGGCCATCCTGCCTGGCTACTGGGGACGATGGGGCATCTGCATGGCTACTGGGGGACTATGGGCATCTGCTTGGCTACTGGGGCATCTGCCGGGGCTACTGGGGACCATGGGCATCTGTGGCTACTGGGGACCATGGGCATCTGCCTGGCTACTGGGGCATCTGCCTGGCTACTGGGGACCATGGGGCATCTGTGGGGCTACTGGGGCATCTGCCTGGCTACTGGGGACCATGGGGCATCTGCCGGGCTACGGGCATTTTCCTGGCTACTGGGGGACTATGGGGCATCTGCTTGGCTACTGGGGGGACTATGGGCATCTGCTTGGCTACGGGGGACTATGGGCATCTGCCGGCTACTGGACTATGGGGCATCTACATGGCAAACTGGGGACAATGGGGCACTACAGGGCTACTGGGGGACTATGGGGCATGAAACCATGGCTACTGGGGACAAATGGGGCATCTGCATGGTTTACTGGGGTACTATGGGGCATCTGTCTGGCTACTGGCGGACTATATGGGGCATCTACATGACTACTGGGGGACTATAGGGCATCTCCCTGGCTACCGGGGGGTTATGTGGGGCATCTCCCTTTCTTTATGGGGCATATTACCTGGCTGCAGAGGGCATATTACTATCTGGCTACAGGGGGCAAAAATACCTATCTACCTACATGGGCAGATATAACTCATCTACAGGGGGCTTTATAGCCACTTATCTACCTACAAGTAGTTCAAAAATTATGTCGGCCCTTTAAGGTACGCAGTGAGGCTGATGTGGCCCCCGGTGAAAACGAGTTTGACACCCCTGTCCTAAGGGCATATTCATATGGCATTTTTGGATCCGATTTTGGAACCGTTTTGGGTTCTAAAATCTGATCCAAAAACACTGCTGCAATCAGATTACAAACAGATCCAACATGTACGCAAACATACAGCTGCGTATACGTGTTGGATGCAGCAGAATCGCACCCCATAGTGTATTATAGGGCTCCTGCTGCGTCTTTCAGACCAAAAATTGACATGACAATACTTGGAACAGATCCAAAAGACGCAATGAGACTCGCATCAGTGATCACTTGTGTGAAAGCTGCTGCGTGTTTCTTATTAAAAGCAATGTTAATCACATTGCTATTTGTTTTGCTATGTTCACACGGCTTAAAATGGGCCGTATTTCGGTCCGTAATTAAAGCGCCAAAGTGCGCAATTACGGGCCGAAAACGGCCCATTCATTACGGGAATTCACAGTTCTCATAGAGAACTATGGGTTACGTCTCCTCTCCCCGCCCGGCGAAAGGGCCCCCGCGGGGGAGATAATTGACATGTGAATTACTAGCGGCGTATACGCCGCCGCTGGCACTTCAAGTCTATGGGCCGGCGAAGTGCCGGCCCCCTGCTCAGTCCCCCGCTCCCGCCCCGCCCCCGGTCACACGGCGTAATTGCGGGGCGTAATTACGCCCTGCAAATACACCGTGTGAACATAGCCTTAGCTGCGTGTTTGAGTCCATTTGGTGACCGACAGAAAGATCCAAACACGCAGCTAAAAGCGTATGTAACACGGACTGAACACGCCGTGTGAACATACCCTTACTCCTCACTCTACAAAGTAGGGTCGTTTCCCCGTTTACATTGCCTCCCGGGGAGGGGTAACACATTTCTCCTCCTTCAAAGAATTAGTAGTCCTGGCCGCAACAGCTGGCTAAAAAAATACGCACCCCGGCATATAAACCCCACCAGCCTTGAATACAATATCGCCACAAATTTGATCCCCAAAAAAATCATCTCTGGTTTAGTGAATCTTGTTTTATTTGCTCTTGAGGGATCTTCTGGCTATATTCACACTGCAAATACGAGTGCTATGATATGACAATATATTCTCTAGCATTTACTGTGTGGCTGCAAAAAGAAGGGTAAATGGGGAAAAGGAGGGTGAATGGAGGGCCGTGCAGAGTGCTGTAGAAAGTATGCGCTGGCCAGTGTATACTTTCCCCCAGCAGGCCCTATAGCAAGATGCACAAGGAACAGGCCACTGTAAACGCCGTGTTCACACGGCTTATTCAACCGTAATTGCGAATCCCGGGTTTCACTCCCCAATTACGACTTGAATAAGGGGCGGGGCGTTGCCCGCTGGGCCCATAGACTTGCATTATCCCCGGTGCGTATTGTGCCTGGATAATGTGCAGGTGACTTTCTCCCCCCGCGGCCGATTCGCCGAGCGGGGAGGAGCACGGAATCCAATGTTCTCTATGAGAACTGTGGTTAGTGTAATTACTGCGACGGATTGGAGCCATACTGCCAGCGCAAATCCGGCGCGCAGTACGGCTCCAATCCGCGGCGAAAAAAAGCCGTGTGAACGGCCCCCTTTTACATGTAAGCTACCCAAAATCACCACAAGATGAGGAATTATATCTAAAAAGATAAACGCCGATCTGCAGTCAGGACAGGGGAGACAATCACCTTCATTACATCATATATATATGTTTTCGTCTTGGCTGTAAAAAACAATATTTGTACAAATAAATAACAGGTAAAAAGAAAAATTATTTTCAAATATAAATCACCATCATATTGTAGTTTACATGTCAACCCACGGACATTTATTACCTTTTAGGCTCGTTCACACGGCTTATTCTGGGACAGATTTCAGCCGTAAATTTCGCGCCGTATTTGCGCTGCAATACGGCTGGAATCCGTCCCAGGCATTATGGAATCCACAGTTCTCATAGAAAACTATGGATTCAGTCTCCTCAATTATTTACGGCGTGTACGCGCTGTGAATAATGACTGTCTATGGGGCCGGCTAGCTGCCGGCCCCCCGTCCCGCCCCCGCTGCACGGCAGCCGACGTAATTGCGGGGCGAAATCCGTCCTGCAATTATGTCGGATATAAGCCGTGGGGAACTGGCCTTTAGTGACATTAATGGTGCAATATTTAATTTATGTATATATATATATATATAAAAATATTATATATATATTATAAATTTTATAAGTTGTGTGTAAAATGTAAATATATACACACGTTATACACACAGACGTTTTTTATACACACAAATATACATTCACATACACAAACACATTTATATATACATGTATACACAAACATATATTTCTAACATACACACATGTATATACATAGATATTTTTTCCACACATTAATACAAGCACCATTATACACACAAAAACATTACTAATTACATAAATACACACAAAGCACATATATACACTCACACAAAACTACATATATTTTACAACACTTATATGTAACATACATAATATATAATTGTTATACATACAGACATATTTACAACACACACCCACACATATATGTACACAAAACAAATATACATATACACAGGGACATTCACACCATATATTTACATGCATCGTTCACAGATACAGACCATTTAATTACACAACAATAATTATATATATTGTGAAGACCTGCACAGCTCGGGGATCCTGCATGGTCTTTACAGGGCATGTGACAGAGGAGAAGTCAGGTACACAACGGCTGCTTGGCTCCGTGGGTTTATTTACAAAAACAGCAGAACAAAAACCGATGGCAAACATGCCGAGCAACATAACACAACAAAAAGACTTGCTCGGTTCTGAGCGCTTTGCTAACAATGTGTAGGTTCCCTCAACTTTCCTCTTGTAGGTACTTACATGGCTTTCACCCAGATGTGAAAACACCTCCAGACAGAAAGGTTGACTGGATTGGTTACATAGACGTCGCCCAGGTACACGCTTAACTGAATGAACTATTATGCAGAAGCCAGGAAATCCTGCGTGGGAGCCATGGGAGTAATGCACCCACCCTTGCTCTTTGCTTACTCCCAATGAAAGGCCATACCCTGGAAATGGCTGGTAGGCCGTTACAACGGACTAAAATACATAGAGGTCGAACAGTTTGTACTGTCGACATTTCTATTTATCTAACGGCCTTTTCACCTCCCACCAAGGCTGCTATCTTGTGGCATGCTGTCCTGGATCCCCAGAACATATGGGGGACCAGAACCTGGCTGGGATATTATTTACTCCCTTGTAGACCTTCCAAGCTGGCGGCCTACATACCCCCCCCCCCCTCTGCTCAGGACCTGTTGGGGCGGAGCACTTTGTTGCCCATTAAAAAGTTATGCACCCGCGACAGTGCATCCGCATTTGCTTGTTGTGAACCGGGGGCGATGTTCTACAGAGAATTTTTAAAGTCCTGTTAGTGGAGCCAGGGAAACACCGGGTGACCCTTGAGCATTTTCTTTCTTTGTTTTGTTGCCATCCAACATTAGAAGGTGATTGGTCGTTGATTACTTTAAAGCGGGTTCTTCTACTCTGGTAAGTAGCGCAGTGCCTCAATATAGCCCACTTAATGGGCCAGGACATTACTTCCTTCTATGGCGTAATTTTCTACGGCCCGCCGGGGACCAGTTTCACGGCTGAGGTACACTACGGGGTGTTCTTCTCCTCAACCAGCCTGTGACAGGGACAGCCCCTAATCCCACCTCAGAGGCGTCTTGACCTGGGACCAAAATTCCTTTTGGAAGTTTGGCCGCAATGAGCCCACTGGTCTCTTGCAGAGTACCTCTTTGTCAGATTGTTATAAGCTAGTTCTCGAGCCTACGGGTTTCCACTGGACCATTAGTGGGACTTGGGGGGAACCTTTTGTTAGATCAGTAAGGAGGTGCTGCTATGGAGGGCACAAAGTTGGGCACAAATCTCCTATTGTACCTGCGTGATACCATGAAAAGCACTGGAACCTTTGCTTCTTGGAAAACGGTTTTGGGCCAATTCCTAATTGCTTCAAGTTTGTCCATACTGGGGCTTGATGACACCCCTCCACGATCGTTCATAAGCCTAGATAGCGAGCCTTCCTCTAGCCCTTATGGAACACTTTATTAGGGTGCGGGTGGCAGTTAACCCTCGCTGCCTTATGGCAATCTAAGACGGCCTGTACTATGGGTAGGTGGGAATTTCCGTCCGTACTAAATACCACCACATAATCCATAGTATCGACGCCGATTATTTTTATGAGGCTGTTAGGATGAGTCATCATCCTTCTGGATTGTGGCCGGGCCCCATGTAGGCACAGGGAAGGACAAACATATTGTTAGTGTTACATATGGCGGTGGAAAAAGCAGTTTTCTCCCTTAGCTTCCTTTGTTGAGGGGCCACCTGCCAATAGCCCTTGGGGTTCAGGTCTAATGTTGAAGTAATGTTCCTTGCAGGTCCTAGACCGCTCGACCAAACTCATTCCACCCGTAGGCCATCGGGTAGGCATCAAATTTTGGATAAGCTCATTGAGCTGCGAAAAAACATTGCAGAAATAGCAAGCTCCCATTCAGGTTTCGGTCATGGAGCACTTATAGGGCTCGGACCACCACTTTTGGGAACCTTTCTATGACCCCAAGCTTTAAGCATCTTTTTCAAAACTCTCTCAGCAATCGCTTGCCTCTGGGTCCTCATGCACCCTATTACGGCTCAACGTTACCTCTGGCCAAGGTCTGTGACGGATGTTCATGTGAAACTGGACTTCAGGTTTCACTTCTGGCAGTCCGAAAAAACCTGCTGATTCCTTTGTAGGAAAACTCCCTAAGTTTTTCCCTGCCGTGTTGCTTCGGGAAAAAATGACTCAGAGAATACGTACCGGTGGTAAACGCTCCCTTTGGGGACCACCCCTATGCTCACTATGGAACGGCCACCAGACTTTGAACGGTCTTCCAGGGCTTAATTAAGTTGACATGGTATAATTGATACGGTTTCCTTTTACGGGCTGGAAGATGTATATTTACTCAACTGACCCGCTCCGTAATCTATAGGGGCCAATGGTCCACTTTCCGCCAGAAGGAAATTTGCTTTCGACCTGGGGTTACAAGTTACTTAGTTACCCGGTTCGCCTGGCTGAAATACACCTCTTGACCTTGCCGGAAACCGTTGTATACTTGGGCCTGGGTTTCCTTGCGACTATGCTGCTAGGTTCTCACGTACTTTTTTTAAAATTGGGGGGGGGGGGGTAGAACGGGCCGCAATCACTGTCCTGCATTTTCAGCGATGTGCTCAATGCCCACCCCTATGAGGGGTTTTTCCCCTGCTCCCAGGTCCCCTTTGGCTATGTAGGAATGAGCGTGGATCCCAGCCCCCGAAGGACCAGATGAATTGTGCGTTAAAAAAAAGCTTCTTTATTAGAAACCCCTTTTAAAAAGGGTAGCATCCAAAGTTTCTTTAATCTAAGCGTTTGGGGAAAAACAAAGCCCTTACTAATACCCTAACAATGTGCTAAGAAGAAACTTATATCCCAATTTTAAAAATTTTAAAAAGGCTTTTTCCAACTCCCCTGAAAATTCGGGGTGTTCTTTTGCACGGCTTTTTACACCATACTTGGGAAAGGGGGGACTCCGGGCCCGGAAAAGTGACGTCGTGCCCATGGCACAGGGGTAAATTGAGGCCCCCTGGCAAATTTTAAACCCGCGTTTATCAGGTGAGTTGAATGCCTTTTAATTGTTTTATTGTATATAATTTTTCGTTTTTAGAAAACTATTTTTTAGGCTATGAGTAAGGGAGCTTTTGTTTCCCGAAACGCGTTAGTTTTAGAATCTTTGGATGCACCTTGTTTTAAGGGAAAGTTCTAATAAAAAAAGCTATTTTTCCCCAAAATTTATCGGGTTTCCGGGTTGGGTTGCTGTATCCTTGCTCAGTTTCCCGGATGTGTTTCTTTTTTCCCTTGGGGACGCTTACTTTCCGGAGGGCCCTTCCATTGGATGGGGGTGAGTGGCCAACCCCCAAATTAAACCCTTCCCTTTGGCTATGTCGGGGCCCCCCGGGGATGTCTACCATACAGGAGCTCGAAGGGTGAAAATCCTGGGAGGCCTGGGGATTTCCCCTTTCCCGAAAAACCTTGAGGTAGGGTAAGAGACGGGCCCCAATTTCCCCTTTCCTTTTTTAAAACCACCTTTTGGGGAGCATGTTTTGGGTTTTAAAAAATTCTTTCCACCGGGCCATGGGTCGGGGGGATGATATACTGAGGTACGGAGTTTGTTTTAATGTTAAGAAAGACGGGAGTTCCTTGGTCCCCTTAAAAACATAAAGGGGGGTTTCCCCCTTGGTCTGTTAGTATCTCCTTGGGTTTACCCGTGGGGTAAAATTTTTGGAAAAGTTCCTTAGCTATTCCTTTGGAGGAGGTGTTCCAAAGGGGGGATGGCCCGGGAAAATAGGGGAAGGGGGGCCGTAGTGGGGGACCAAAAGATTTTGCGGGATGCCCCGGGGCTGATTTTGGGGAGGGGTTTCCAAACCAGGTCCATCCCGTCCTCTAAAAGGGGACCTTTTTTATTGGCAGAGGGAAAATTAGGGGCCCCAAAAAAAGGGGGCCTAGGGGCTTAAATTTGACACTCTGGGCAGGACTGGCAGTATTCCTCAATTGCCCTGTAAATTCCGGGCCCAGAAAAAAATTACGCCCCACTTTTTTCCCGGGTTTTTCCCCAACCCTAAGTGCCCCCCCAAACACTTTGGGGGGTGGGCTAGCCCCAAAAACCTGGCGGAAATGTGACCGGGGCCACCCAACTGCTCTCCCACTTGGTTGGGGTTTTTTTTTTCCCCGGTCCCAAGCATATTATTGTTGCCACAAAATGGGGTTTTAAACCAAACTTGCCGGGTTCCTGGGGCTTCCCATCTATTACTTCACATTTTTTCCAGGCTTTGCTCCAAGTTTGGGGTTTCCCTCAGTGCCCCGTGCCAATTTCCCCCCTGGATATTTGGCAAGGGAGGCAAACTCTAGCTCAGAGGGATTTTTCCTGGGGTGTCCCCACCCAGGACAGAAAAAGGGGGAAACCCATCGGGCCCCTCGGGCCCCCGGGGTGCAGACACTTTAAACCCTTTACCCGGTAGGGGGGCACACTTTTTATTTCCCCAAAAATCCCAGAAAAGGGGAAATCACACCCTTATGATTTACTGGGGGGGAAAGCTCGCAAGGGCCCAGCCCCCTCTGTGTGGCGGGCCCCGCGGGGGTTTCCCTAGGGTCAGTACCGGGTTGGGTAGTCCCGGGGGGTCCCCGTTTTACACAGACCCAACCCCTTAGGGCCGTGGCCGGATTTTTGGTTTCTGCGCCCACCAGCCTGGCCGCCCAGGGTTCCCCAAAACTTCCGGAGCCCATGAGGGCGGTACGGTGTGTCCATTGTTTTTAAGGTGCATACCCCCCTTTTTCCCCCCAGTTCAATTTTTGCGTGGTGTAAGAAGGCCTTGCATACAATGAGGGAAAAGCCTTTTTCCCTTGGGCCATGGGTTCCCCCAAAGTAGGACACTGTGCGGCGATGTGCCCGAGTCCATTGCTTCGCCAGCAGATGGGTGGGGGCCCCCGGGCTCTGAGCAAGAGGGCCCCTCTTTTGGGGGTTTGGGCCCCTTCCCCCCCTTTTCTCACCCGCCGGGTCCCCTCCCTCAGGACCCCTTTGGTTCCCCCTTTTTGGGGCAGGGCAGTCTTACCCCCTGCTGACTTCCGGGGGGATGCAGTCCTTGGGGGGAACTCCTCCCGGGGGCACTATAACGCTCCACAAAAGGAGACAAAGGGTTGTCCCGGCTTTTGGGGGGGCCGGTTGGGACCCCCAACCGCTGGATCCCCTGGGTAGGACGCGCACGAAGCGGCAAGACGGGCCCCCTCCGTTTACCGGACAGCCCGTTAAGGGCGTTCGGGCGCCGCCACTTGTGGTGAGGTGGGAAAAGGGTTTTACATCCCGTGACCCGGGTGGTTTGCTGGAAATTTTTTTTTTAAATCCCAGGCGTGAACTCTCTGGCCCGGACCGGCCCGAGAAAAAACCCCGTCGGGCTAGGATCTCCCCTTTTGCCCCGGGTAGTCCTTTTGGGGTCTTAGCTCTCAGGTCGGGAAATTTGGCCTTTTTTGGTCGGGCCCGTAAGGAAAAAGGGGGGAAAGGAAGGGCAGCCCCGGTCCCACGGGTAAACCCGCTCTCTCTCGGCGATTCCCCTCGAAGGGGGCCCAGATACGCCTCCAAAGTCATCCTCTGGGGTTTATTTTAGTAGAACTTTCAGCACCACTTGACGGGGCGTGGGGGCCCCACCCCGCTGCCCCCTCTGGTCTTTGGGAGTCAGGACCTGGAGCTGCTGTGTAGAACCAGGGTTTTTCCCGTGTTGTTCCTTTTAAAGGGCTGCCTGGTGTGTCTCAATCAAACAGGCGGTTGGGGTTTTTCCTTTAGCCGCACCCGGGGCTCCTGGTGGGCCTTTTTTGCTGGCTTGCCGCCATTTGCTGGAGGTTGGGGGTTTGGGCCCGTATTAATGCCCCCCCCAAACCCCCGTCATCCATTTTGGGGTGTCTCCGTGGTTGCCTTTTTGCCGCTTTAACCAAGACATATTTTTTGGAAACCACTTTTTTTGCTTTCCTGTCTTTTTTCAGAGAAGCATCTCTTTAAAAAAGCCCCTGGGATCCCCCACCATGTGTGAGCCTGACAAACTTTTGGGACAATGATGGGGTCTTTCAGGCATGAGGGCAGAGGCAGAAGTCAGGTACAAACGGCTGCTTGGCTCTTGGGGTTTTTTTAAAAAAGCAGAAAAAAAAACGATGGCAAACTTTCCCAGCAAAAACCCCAAACCCAAAAAGACTTGCTGTCTGAGCGCTTTTTAAACCCAAAGGTGTAGTTCCCCCAAATATCACCTTGTTGGTCCTACACTGGCTTTCCCCAGTTTTGAAAACCCCCAGCCCGAAGGTGGGCTGGAGGTACAGCCCACGCCCAAATCAGCTACCGGTGACCCCCTTTTTGCAGCCCGGAAAACCCGGCGTGGGGCCCTGGGGGTAAGCACCCACCCCCGCTCTAGGGTTATCCCCAAAGAAAGGCCAACCCGGGGGGAAAGGTGGTGACGTACTAAAGGAAATTTAACCCTAGGTCGACAGTTTTTTCTGTCGACATTAAAATTTTTCAAAGGCCTTTCACTCCACCCCAAGGGTGCTTATCTTGGGGGGGCAATTTCGTCCCGGACTTTCCCCCGACTAGTCCAGAACCCGGGTGGGATATTTTCTCCCCTGGGGACCTTCCCAGCTGCGGCCTTATATATATATTATTTTATATATAGCGGGAAACTCCTGGGCCCTACCTTGGGGAAATTGTTTACTGTTTTTTGCCCTTAAGGGTTTTTTCCCCCAGGGCAGTGGTTTGGGTCTTGTCTCAGCTGGGGTTTCCTTTTTTGTTTTTCCCGTTTCCTGTTGGGCCCGCATTTTTAAATCCTCAAGCCCTGATTTTCCATTGCTTGAGTATTGTGTTAAGCTCCTGTGTGCGGGCCCCTAGGGCCCGGAAACTTGCTTTTCCTTTTTTGTTTCCCTTTGCGGTTTTCCCCGCAAAAATCTGAATTTTCCCCCCGTATCGTCAATGTGTTCTCCTGACCCTTTTCTGGGTTTCCAGGTTTCAAACTTGCTGCTCCCGTTCCAGCCCCGGGACTGCCCTTTGCTGTGCCAAGC
>JAODAL010079800.1:0-12454 GCA_025379985.1 Phyllomedusa bahiana | reverse complement strand
CCCCCCCACTTTGCTTTATTTCTGTGAAATATCTAAAGGGTTATCAAACTTCCTAAAAAAGTTTGTAAAATACGTTATAGGGGTCTAGTTTCTCAATGGCGTCACTTAGGGGGTATCTAACTTTGCGGGCCCCTCAAAGCCAGTCAGAACTGAATGGTCCCTAAACAAATGGATACTGCAAATTTTATTGACAATGTGAGAAATTACTACTAAATTTCTAAGCCCTCTAATGTCGTAAAAAAAAAAAAAAAAAAAAGACATTTAAAAAAATGATGCCAACCTATAGTGGACATATGGCAGATGCTAGTTATAAAATATTTTGTGGTGAATAATTATCTGTCTTGTACGCAGAAATTTTGCAACTTTCAAAATCGCAAATTTTTCCAAATTTTCATGAAATTTTGATATTTTTCACAAACAAACAAGGATTGTATGGATAAAAATTTCTTACTAACTTAAAGCACAATGTGTCACGAGAAAACAATCTCTGAATTACATGGATAGGTAAAAGTGTCAAAAAGTTATTCTCACATAAATTGACACATGTCAGATTTCAAAAATAGGGCTGTGTCAGGAAGGTCAAAACAGGCTGGGTCCTTAAGGGGTTAAGGATATGTTCACACGGCTTATTTGCAGGGCGTAATTACGCCCCGCAATTACGCCGTGTGGACGGGGGAGGGAGTGGGGGGCCGGCCCATAGACATTCATTACCAGCGGCGCGTATACGCCGTTGGAATTCACATGTCACTTATCTCCCCCCTCGTATTCGCCGAGCAGGGTGAGGAGACGTAATCCATAGTTCTCTATGAGAACTGTGGATTACCGTAATGGCTTGGACGTATTACAGCCGTAATTTGCGCACTCCGGCGGACTGAAATACATCCCATTTTAAGCTATGGGAACATAGCCTGACGCTGAACTGCGGCGGCCATTTTGATCGCACTCTCGCTGTGGTCCGTTAGGAGGGGATCTGGCAGTATATTACTGTGGGATTACCGGTGTAGACCACCATGTAAAAGAGAGACGGTTCTGTAATTCTACCAGTAGGGGGAGTGTTTTTTAATTATTTATTGATGTTTTGATATGTTGTGTCACCGTATTTTAATGTTTGCAATTCTCCAAGACCTATATTACCTATTAATCCTTTGAAATAAATCTGCCAGGTGTTTTATCCAACTCTGGGAGTGTGGACTGAGCTTAGACAGGGGTTTCTCGAATCGACCACTGGCAGAAGAGGAACCACCTTTCCTGCATACCTGGAGAGCTAAAACGAAGATTCGGGTGGAGGCACTGTGGCATAGAGAGGTAAGAGTGACAACACACCCTGCCCAAGGAGGTTGGCACAAAGAGGTGTTACACCAGATTCTACTTAAAGGGGCTGCAATAAAAAAATGATGCAATCAGTGTTACGTATCATGCTTCATGAAACTAAATTCATTTTATGTAAACTTTATGCCTTTTAGGAAAACGATCACTTTCCTTAAATAAACCAAAATCACTTTTTTCCTAGATCAGACCACTTTACATTTGTAGAGGATATCCATACTGAGACTGTGTCTGTAATTTGTTGGCTGTGTTGTGCCTTTGTGCTCAATATAGTATACTTCAGAAAGTACATACAGCAGAGCAGATTTTCACTTACATTCCAATGTAAACGTGTAAAGTATATATGAGAAGTGTCCAGCACAAAGCTTCAATGAGTTCTGGAGGTGTAAAGGCGTTTAGGATTTTACCTGATTAGGATGTGAAGTGTAAGGCGCCACTAGACAGTCTAAAAATACGCCCTATCATAGTGTTGATTAATCTGGTGCATGTTTAGACTGTTTACATCCCTATTGATTGATTTCATTTATGCCACTAAAAGCACCAAAATTTTGGTGCGTTTTTTTGCAGCACTGTTGCACGCTAAGCTATGCTCCATGCTCCCAAGGCTACACCTTTTTAACGAGACCAGAATGCTTTAGTCAGACAAGGCACAGATGAATCTAAAAACTGTCTTAAACACCTAATAAATTTGGTGTAAAGCATGTACGCCAGTATGTTGGCGTCAATTGCACCAGAATTGGCATATTAAATGTGCCAAATTGTGTGCTAAATAAAATTGCTTGTCACAGACTATTGTAACAGCATGTCAAGCACAATATTCCTGCAAAATAATTAAAACATTTTAAAGATTAAATGGGTATTGCAAGATCTGGTGCTCTCCCCACCTTTTTATAGGCTGTGTTTGGCACGATAGTGTTTACCCATCCAAGTAAATGGACTGAGCTGCAATATGAGGCAATGGTGGGGGAAACAGACTTTTCAGTACTCCCATAAAATTATCAGTAACCCAATAAAGTAGACAAAGAGGATGGTGATACAGCTAAATTTTTCATATTTGATATGAAGGGAGAAAGAAATATACAGTTGAGTCACATTGTTATGGCCACCAGCTGATATGCAGATTAACTGTCATGTGCAGCCCAGACAGCCGCTAAATGAGCTGGAAGTGACTCAATAAGGTCCTGGTAAGTTGTCACAGATATCTGGAGCCCTACTAACTGCAGTGCATCCCACAGCGGCTGGAGGTTGCGTGGGGGGAAGATTCATAGAGCAAACACTGTGATCAAGGTGGTACTAAAGATGCTCAATTTGATACAAGTCTGGGGAATTAGAGGTCCAGAGTAGTACTCGGAAGTCTTGGTCATACTCTTTCAACCAATGTTAGCTGTTTTTATCCGTGTTACATGTCTTGCTAAAGGATCCAATCCACCCCAAGGAAAACAACCAGGTATGGGTGTATGTGATCTGCCAGGATCATGCCAAAATCAGTTAAGTGTGCCTTCCACATGGATGAGTGCCACAAAGAATGCCAAGAAAACATTCCCCAGACCATAACGCTGCCACCACCAGATTGTGTTCTTCAAACAGTGGTTGCTGGACATTTGTTCTCTGCTGTTTCTCGTCTGACACGGCAACATCCATCCATTCAATGAAGCAGAAAAAGTGGCTCATTATAGAAGGCAACCCTTTGCCAATCAGTAGAGACCTAATTCCAATATTGATGTGAAAATGTAAGCCTTTTCTGCTATTGCAACTATGTTAGCAGAGGTCTGCTTCAGAGTCCTATATGAAGTAGCGTTTGCTGAACTATTGTTTTAGATACACATTTGGTAGCCCTTTGGCTCATTTTGGAATTGAGCTGCTCCACTGTAGCATGTCAGCAGCCCTCAGGCCCATTTATAGCCAACATTCAACTCTCACATCAATAGCACATGGTGCTCTACACTTTCATCACAGCAGCACTCAAGCAGGTCACAAACAGTGCAGTTTCAGAAACACTGCCACCTTTGTCCTGATAATAAACATCCCTTTTTGGAACTCTGATAAATTGCCTCTTTTACCCATGGCAGCAACAAGTGACAGTTACACCAGTTCTGTCAGGAGGAAAGGGCCAAAATTCCTACCAACTATTGTGAGAAGCTTTTGGAAGGATATACAAAACATTCGACCCAAGTCATACAGTTTAAGGGCAATGCTGCCAAATACTAAAGAAATGTATGTAAACTTTTGACTTTGCAGAAAGTAATAAAAATGCCTTAAAAATTCTCTCTCATTATTCTGGCATTTGGCAAATATAAATAATTTTGGTTCCTAATTGACCTAAAATGGGGAAGGTTTATTCTGATTTCATGTCAGATAGTGAGAAAAACATGCAAATGTGTCTTTTTATATAGTGTATGTAATCTTCTGGTTTCAACTGTAATATGCATGGGAAAATAATAATGAAAAGTAAATTTTATTAAGTACATAAAATAGAATGACAATGCAACAATAACAAAATTGTGTAATAATCAGACAAAAATAAAACTAAAATGATGAAACATGTCTGGTCTTCAAACCTGGTATTTATTTTTGCTTTACTTTCTTGTTCATCATTGTCTTTTTTTATGCCTTACGTATGGGCATATAATACTCACAAAATGTTATAGAACGAACATATTATATATTTACTGATTCATTTATTTACACACTGGTGTTCCGGATACTTGCTTCATATCATTTTTGTTACTATTCTGATCACCAGTCTTTGTCTATTTTTATTCATTTTATTTTTTATGTCTGATGTTGCTCAGTATAAATGTTTTTGTTACTGTTACATTGTCATTCTGTTTTATGGAATTAGTAACATTTTTGTAACGGTCAGTGGTAGTGGATCTTCTGGACCACCACAAGCGATGGTAATAGCCATGCCAGGGAGAGGAGTCTAAGTAGGTCCGGTTTTCAAAAGAGCCTGCCGCAAAGCGGGATGGGCTTGCTGCGGCAGATTGCTACCAGGTCGCTACCCCTGACGTGACTTGCTTGTGGCGGTGGCCTTGGTACAGCGTGGTACAGAATCGTAAGGCAGGCTCGTAGTCGGGGACAAACAGAAAGGTCGGGACAGGCGGCAATGGTTCGTGATTGAGGGACGGAGGCAGAAGGGTACGGTACACAGTAACGGCAACAAGACACAAAAGAACGCTTCCTCTATAGGCTCGGGGCACTATCGATTCGGCAAGGTGCTAAGGAAGGGGCAGGGCTTAAATAGGGTCAGCGCCCAGTGAGACCAATCACCGGTGCGCTGTCCCTTTAAATTTGCCTGTAGTATGAGATGAGAACAGGAGCGTGGTGAGGTAAGTGGATGTCAGATGGTCAGATTGTCACCGGGCTGTGGTGCCGGCCGCAGCTGGGGACGCTGCGAAGGTGCGGGTGTGCCTGCGACCCGACACGGGGGTCGCAGGGACACCCGTACCAGTACCCCCCCCTGTGGCCTCCCCCGCGTGCAGGCCCGCAGAACCGTAGACAAGAGACCCCGATCCAGGATGTTTTCCTCCAGCTCCCACGACCTTTCCTGCGGCCCAAACCCCTTCCAGTCGACCAGAAAAAATCGTCTCCCCCTAACAGTCTTCATGGCCAAAATTTCTTGGACCGTAAAAACATTGGTGGAGTCAGCTACGGGAGACGGGGTAACCACAGACCGAGAGAACCGGTTACGGATGACCGGTTTGAGCAGGGAGACGTGGAATGAGTTTGGGATGCGCATAGTTGGAAGGAGCCAGAGCTTGTAGGCCACCGGATTGATACGCTTCAGGACTTCAAAGGGACCTAAAAAACAGGGGCCCAGCTTGGAGCTAGGGATTTTAAAGGGGACATATCTAGCGGACAGCCATACCCTATCTCCCGGAACAAAAGAAGGAGGGGGTTTTCTCTTCTTGTCTGCTTGAATTTTTATACGAGCAGAGGCCTGGAGCAGAGATTGGAGCATCTCCTTCCAAATGGCCAATAGGTCCCGGACTAGATTGTCCACAGCAGGGACCTCGGCGGAGGCAGAGAGCAGCAGAAGGGGTGGACGGGGGTGCCAACCGAAGACATTGAAGAAGGGGGATGCTCCAGTGGAATCAGAGTCCAGAGAATTATCGAAAACTCTGCCGATGGCAATAGACTGGACCAATCACCTTGCCTTGCGGATATGAAGTGGTGGAGATAGGTACCCAAGACTTGGTTCACTCTCTCCACTTGCCCATTCGATTGCGCGTAGTATGCGGAAGAGAAAGCCAGTTCAACTTGTAGTAGAGAACAGAGGCATCGGCAAAATCTCGAGACGAATTGAACTCCCTGATCCGAGACAATATGTAGGGGATGTCCATGCAGTCGGAAGATATTCTTAAACAAGAGATTGGCGAGTCGAGGAGCAGAAGGGAGACCAGGCAAGGGAACGAAGTGTGCCATTTTGGAAAAACGGTCAGTGACAACCCAGATAACCGTATTTCCATCAGAGGGCGGTAGGTCAGTGATGAAGTCCATAGCAATATGGCCCCAAGGACTGCTAGGTACCGGCAGCGGCTGGATTAACCCCGCGGGTCTGAGACGAGGTGACTTTTTGCGGGCACAGGTGGTACAGGCCTCCAAAAACTCCTTCACATCTTTAGCAAGGTCCGGCCACCAGTAAAACCGGGAAATCAAGGAACAAGACCTCTGTACCCCATGGTGTCCAGCTATGCGAGAGCAATGACCCCATTTCAGTACCCTTAACCGGAGCGCAGGGCGCACATATGTCTTACCTGGGGGTACACGTTGGAGCTTTACAGGGGCCGCAGATACCAGATGTTCTGGAGGAACGATGTGCCGGGGAGCGGCCTCGTCTTCCCCACTGACGTCTGAGGCACGGGAAAGGGCATCGGCCTTGACGTTCTTCTCTGCCGGTCGGAAATGGATAACGTAATTGAACCAGGCGAAGAACAAAGACCACCTTGCTTGCCATGGGTTTAGACATTGCGCTGTCTGGAGGTAGAGAAGATTTTTGTGGTCATTGAAGATATTCACGGGATATCGAGCACCCTCCAGGAGGTGGCGCCATTCTTCCAGAGCGAGCTTAATGGCCAGAAGCTCCCGATCCCCGATGGTATACTTCCTTTCCGCAGGTGAAAAGGTTCTGGAAAAGAACCCACAGGTCTGAGTCTTGCCTTTGGGCCCCTTTTGGGTGAGGACTGCCCCGGCCCCCCACGGAAGAGGCGTCTACTTCTAAAAAGAAGGGTTTCTATGTATCAGGCTGAGACAACACAAGTGCAGAGGCAAATGCTGCTTTCAGCTTGGAAAAGGCTTCTTTGGCAGCTGGTGGACACACAGTTTCGGATTGGCATGCTTTTTGGTGAGAGCCACAATCGGTGCCACCAACGTCGAGATATGCGGGATGAACTGCCTGTAGTAATTGGCGAAGCCCAAGAGGCGATGTATGGCCCAGAGGCCAACGGGTCGTGGCCACTACAGGACAGTTTAGTGGGGTCCATCTGCAGACCCTTGTCCGAGATTATGTATCGAAACGGGAGGCTGGTCTGGTGAAACAGGCACTTTTCTAGCTTGGCGTAGAGATGGTTCTCATGCAGGCATTTCAGGACCTGGCACACATGCGACTGGTGGGTCTCCAGATCAGGCGAAAACACCAGAATGTCATCCAAGTAGACAACCATGCAGACAGAAGAGCTCTGAAAATGTCATTGACAAATTCTTGGAAGACTGCTGGAGCTTTGCACAAGCCGAAGGGCATCACTAAATACTCGAAGTGCCCATCACAAGTATTGAAGGCCGTCTTCCACTCAACACCTTTTTGGATCCGGACGAGAGCCCCCCCCCCTGCAAATCCAACTTGGAAAAGACTTTAGCTCCGCGGAGACGATCTAAGAGTTCGGTAATCAATGGTAAAGGATACCGGTTTTTGATAGTGATCTTGTTGAGACCGCGGTAGTCAATGCAGAGTCGTAAGGAACCATCCTTCTTCTCCACAAAGAAGAATCCGGCACTCGCCGGAGAAGTAGATTTATGGATGAAGCCCATTTGTAAGTTTTCTTTATTGTAGGCCGACATAGCCTGAGTCTCGGGTACTGAGAGCGGGTAGACCCTACCCCGGGGTGGACTAGTCCCGGGCAGCAGGTCTATAGGGCAATCGTAGGGACGATCGGGAGGAAGAGTCTCTGCCTGCTTCTCGGAGAAGACGTCCTGAAAGTCTTGATACAGTGGTGGCAAGCCGGGTAAGGGCTTGAGAGGAGACTGTGGAGGAATGGGGCGCACCGGCGAGGTGCCGATAGGCAGCGAGACTGGCAATCTCGACCCCAACGCAAAACTTCACCCGTCTTCCAGTCAAGCTCGGGGGTGTGACGCTGCAGCCACGGAAGCCCCAGGATGACAGCCGAGGAAGAGCGGGGTAACACAAAGAATGTGATCTTCTCCTTGTGCAAAGCTCCGACTTCTAGGACCACCGGTTCAGTCCTGAAGAGGATGGAGTTAATCAAGAGTTCACCACTAACGGACGAGATGACCAAGGGTTGGTCTAAGCGGACCACCGAGAGACGATACTTGGCTACCAAAGCCGCATCCATAAAATTCCCGGCAGACCCAGAATCCAGGAAGGCAACTACTTGAAACGAAATTCCGGAACTGGTTGTGACCATAACTGGCAGCATGAGCCATGGAGAGGGATTGTTCACACCTAGAGATGCCTCTCCCACGAAGCCTAGGTGCGCTCATTTCCCAGACGTTGCGGAAGGAGCGGACAACCCCTGAGGAGATGTTCGGGGCTGCTGCAGTAGAGGCATAGTTTTCCCTATGCTCGGGTCAGGTGGGCTCTGTCCACTTGCATGGCCTCTTCCATGGCTGGCTGGGAAGAGTGCAGTGGAGGCCGAAGAAACACCAGCACAAGACGAGGTAGACTATGTGTTCAGGCCGGTTCGCGCTCTTGGCGGAGCTCCTCGCGTCTCTCCTAGAAACAGATATCAATTCGGGTCGCCATATGGATGAGCTCACTTAACGAAGATGGAGGGTCCCAGGTCGAGAGAGCATCCTTAATCTGGCTGGAGAGGCCCTTCTTGAACGTGGCGCACAACGCTGCATCGTTCCAACCCCAAACTCCGAAGCTAGTGTGCGGAATTGCACAGCGTATCTCCTATAGAGGAGTTCCCTTGCTGTAAGTTCAACAAGGCGGTCTCGGCAGATGAAGCACGGGCAGGCTCTTCAAAGACACTGCGAAACTCCTGCAAAAATGTCGCAAGATCAGCGGTGATCGGGTCACCTCGGTTCCAGAGTGGAGTCGCCCAGGCCAGGGCTTTTCCGGAGAGAAGACTGACCACCAAAAGCCCCCTTGGACCTCCGGACGGGAATGAGCACCCATGAGTTCCACGTGGGGGAGCCTGGGTGTAAAACCCCCGAGGCCTTAGGGTCCCCTAAAAACTTCGTGGGCAGGGAAACCGGGTTTGGGGCCCGGGGAATCCCCGGAGCTGCTGCCGCGGGGAAAACCAGGGCGGTCGGCTGCTCCCGCGGGTGGAACCATGGGGCCGGTGCTGCTGTGAGGGCCAGGGTGCTGCATCACCGTAGAGAGTTGATTAACTGCTTCATTTGCGTGATCTGTTTAAAATTTGGGGCCCACGATGGGGTAAGATCAGTACACTGCTAGAGGCCCCTTGGGGGGAACTTGGCCGAATGAACTGTAACGGTCAGGGGTAGTGGTGTTTGGGCCACCACAAGCGATGGTAATAGCTACCCAGGTAGGGGAAAGTCTAAGTAGGCCCGTTTTCACCAGAGCCCTCTGAAAAGGGATGGACTTGCTGCGGCGGATTGCTACCAGGTCCTACCCTGATGTGACTTGCTTGGGGGTGCCTTGGTGCAGCGTGGTACGAATGTAAGGAGGCAGTATGGGGGACGGGCAGAAAGGTGGGGACGGCGGTTGGTTCGTGGTTGAGGGACGGAGGCAGAAGGTACGGTACACAGTAACGGCAAAAGACGAAAAAGAACGCTTCCTCTCTAGCTGGGGGCACTATCGATTGGCAAGGTGCAAAGGAAGGGCAGGGTTTAAAATAGGGTCAGCGCCCGGAGACCAATCACGGGCGGTTTTTCCCTTTAAAATTTGCTGTAGACCGCAGAGGCCCTGGGGAGGAAGCGAACCCCCGGCAGCAGGAGACGAGAACAGGAGCGTGGCGAGGTAAGTGGATGTCAGAGCTGCGGGCGCCCCGGTCCTCGGGCTGCGGCGCCGGATGCAGCTGGGGACGCTGCGGAGGTGTGGGTGTGCCTCCGACCCGACATGGGGGTCGCAGGGACACCCGTAACAATTTTCATTATAATTTTTTCTTGAACATTTGTTCTTTGTTTAGGTATTTAAAATTTGTCATTTTTGGGTTTTACCTGTGTATTTTATTTTTTTTTTTCACCTGTGTATATGTGAAGAACTAATGTCACGATTTGCGCCCCCACCCGCCATGTCGGGCCACGGAAAAGCTTGTGTGTCTCCTGCCCCAGACATATTCACCTCCCCCAGCTCCTGCTCTGCTGCAGTCCTCTGCTCTGTGCCGGCGTGACCGCCTGTTAGGGAGGTGCTGACCCATATTGATTCCCTTCCTGTTCCCCTTTTGCCATCTGTTGGTGTTTTAGGAAGAATTATTGTTATTTCCATTTACCAGACCTCCTGCCTATTTCTCCTGACTAGGTTGCCTGCTGCCTGCCCTGACCTTTCTGCCTGTCCCTGACTATACGTCAGCAGTAGCGACCTGGGAGTCTCCTGCTGCACAAGTCAAACCGGCCTTGTGGCGGGCTCGGGCAAAGATCGTGGGTTTCCCTTATACTTGATACCTGACTGGCTTTTCTATCAATGCTGTTCCGGGAATTCCCCCTTTGCATACCCGTGATAGTACGGACTGAACATGAATTCCACCAGGGTGCCCTTGCCTTACCTGCAGGACATCTCAGTTCCACCAATGCATCCATATTGACCAGCTTGTGGACACCATGCACAACCTAGTAGCCCAGCTACAACCAGCCATATTGGTTCCACCACCTCCGGCAGGTCCATCTCCTGTTGCCTCTCAGGCCCCCCCGGGTCCTACGCTACGTCTTTCCCTACCAATACATTATGACGGGAAGTCCAAGACCTGCAGTGGATTCTTGGGCAGTGCCCTTCCCATGGGATGAGGGCCCAACCAGTTCCACTCAGAGCGTACCAAGGTGACTTTTATTATAAGTTTGCTGTTGGGCGAAGCCTTGATTTGGGTCACACCCCTCTGGGACTGAAGGGATCCAGTGACCACCAACCTTCAAGTGTTTCTAGAGACTTTTCGGAACCCATTTGAACAGCCTGGATGAGCATCATTTTCTGCGGCTTCTCTGCCCCGCCTTAGTCAGGGCGACTCCACAGTCCGGCAATTCCTGGTGCAATGCTGCACACTCTCGTCTGAGCTCGCATGGAATAAGAGCCATTTAGCAAATTTGGAAAGACCGCCCCAAAGAATAAAGGGAAATAGCTGGCCCATTGAATTTTCCCCCATTTTGGGATGAATTTGTCGATGCAACTTTAGTTTCCAAATTCATCTTCCCTGGGGCCCACTTGAAAAACCCATGCTTATCCAATCAACCAACAAAAAATTTTTCTGAAGGATTATTCAATTTTACAAAAACCTTGACTCTTCAAGTGAAATGGGTTTCATGTTTTCCCCATTTCCCTCCTCCCCACATTTAGGGACTACCCTGGCTACGCGCACGCTCCCATGTTTAAAAAAGAGTGAGGTCATGTGTTGGGGCCAAGACTGCCAGTCTCACTGTCTTATGGTACCCCACTTCGCTATTAACACCTGCCACTCCACTTCTGGGTCTCCATCCCCAACCAGGAATTTGAGGGAAACTTCTGCTGAAAAAAGCAGGACTCTCTGCGTCTCGGTCTTTGAATGCCCTATTAATTTTGGGCCGGGTTTTCAACACCTCCCTTGGGGGTGATTTACCCCTTTTTTGCCAAACCCCCCCCATGTTTTTGGGCCCTTTTTAAAGAAAAATTTTTAAAGAGGGGCTTTATCCACAAGTCTTCCTCCCCAGCCGGTGTCAGATTCTTCTTAGTGGAGAAGACTACAAGGGTCTCAACAAAATTACTGTTGAAAACCGTTATCCGTTGCCTCTGATCTTCACTGAACTTGACTTGCAGGAGCTTACAACCTGATATGTTTTTGTGAAAACGATGAATGGAAGACCGCCTTCAACACCTGAGGACACTTTGGTCATTTGGGGAGCCCTTTTGGGGCTAGGAAGCGCCTGCCGTCTTCCAAGGCTTTGTTAACAAGAATTTTAGAACCCTCTTATTTGTCGTGGTGTGGTTTATCGTGATGCCATCTTCATCTTCTCATTTAATCTTGAAAGTCACTAGAATCATGTTCGTTTGGTCCTGTGATGTCTATGTAGCAATCATCTCTACGCAAAACTCCAAAAGTGCATCTTCGAACAATCTAGCCTACCCTTTCTTGGCTATATTGTCTCGGATAAGGTTCTGCAGATGGATCCTACCAAACTGTTTGCCATCCTGCAGTAGCTGCGATCAGTCGGACTTCGTGCCATCCAACGTTTCTTGGGGTTGGCTAATGACTATCACCAATTCATTCCCCATTATTCCACTGTGGTAATGTCCATGGTGGCTCTTACCAAAAAGAACGCTAACCCCAAATTTGGTGCCAGAAATAAAGAAGGGGGGGGGTTTTGCTTGGGCCCGAAGTCTGAATTCTCCTGCTCCTATCTTTTTTCCGTCGGTCCCCGAAAAACCTTTTTTTCCTTTTAGATGGATGCCCCCATCTGTGGGAACCAGGGCTGTTTTTCAAACCCGAAAAATCCCAAGGCAAGCCTCACTTGCACTCTTTTCAAGACCCTTTTTCTGCAGAGAGAAATTACACTATCGGGGAACGAGAATTGCTGGCCATAAAATTGGCCTTAGAAGAATGGCAGAATTTGCTCTTCATCTGGTGAACATTTATAGAGATCACATAAAATCTCCTGTATCGCCAAATGGCACAACGATTGAATTCTCGTCAAGCTAGGTGGTCCCTCTTCTTCTCCCGTTTTGACTTCTTGTTTAAATTCAGACCGATGGACTGAATAAAGGCTAATCCTAATGTTCTTTTGCATGCGCCTGGACTCT
>JAODAL010079799.1:0-12454 GCA_025379985.1 Phyllomedusa bahiana | reverse complement strand
CTTTTCAATTTTTTAAAGGGGTGTTTCCATTTTTTACATTCATGGCATATCAGTAGGATATGTTATCTGGTGATATTTGCCCAGCTTTCAAGTGAGGATAGGCCGTGCTTGCACATTACTCTCCATTCTGTATTATGGGAGCTCTGAGTACAGCAAAACACAACTCTCACCTTTAGTCAGAAATCCCATAGAACAAAATGGAGAGTAGTGTGCATGTGTGATCTACTCTCCAATCTGAACAAAGACTTTCTGGGGAGTGTTCCTGAGATAGGTGCAGGTCACACCTTTGGGACCCGCACCTATCAGACACTGATGTCTTGTTGACAAAGCCATCAATGTGTGAAATAGAAACACACCTTTAAGACATAAAAATATGAAAGTATAAAATGGTACAAATCATCATTATCTTACTCTGGAAATCAAATACATAAGGTTACTCATAACCAAATATGTGAGGTTATCCAATTATTTGGCAGAAGTAACTATGAGTAGGAAATAAAACTTTATGGAGTATAATTTCAGTACCAGCCACAGTGCACCAGTGAAAACCACAATACTTTCAGAACCACACAAAATGCACCAGTGTTACCCACAGAACATCCAGTAGCAGACACAATGCACCAGTGCCACCCACGGTGCCTTCAATACCAGAAACAATACACCAGTGCCAACCACAGTACCAACATGACACGACACAATGCACCAGTGCAAACCACAGTGCCTTCAGTACCAGACAAAATGCATCAGTGCCAATCATAGTTCCTTCAGTACCAGACACAATGCAAAATTGCCACCCACACTGCCATCAGTATCGGGACAAAAAAACAGTGCCACCCACATCCCTTCATATCAGACATAAAACCCCGGCCACCCACATGCCTCAAAGCAATGCCCCATGCTACCCACATGCTTTCATAACAGCCCAAAACAATACACCCACGTGCCCTTCAGACCAGAAGCAATGCACCAGTGCCAACCACAGTACATGCAGTACCAGACAATGTACCTGTGCTACTCACAGACATAATGCACCAGTGCCAACCACAGTGCCTGCAGTACCAGCAAAAAATGTACCTTTTCCATCCACAGAACTTTAATATCGCCCTGTGCCCCAATCCCATAGTGTAGTGTTTGCAAAACATATGTAGATTTGTGAACAATCTGTAAACACGGGGCTTTTATTTCCAGCATCTCTGAAAAAAGACAGCTGTGTCCGTGATTTATTTGAGTCTGGAGAAGCTTGTACGGATTACTGTGACTGTAATTATCCGCAATTTACAGCCCAGATTGAATACTGCTATCAGTATTCTTGGCTGTAGAAAGATCACTTATAATCTTTATGACATAATGGTTTTCTAATTCATCTGTAAAACTTATTAGCAGTGATTTGATAAGTTGTCCTGAAAAAAAAATCAGGTTGGTGACCCTGCAAAATGTCTCCACTTCCAGACACCAGTCTCTGGCCTCCCTCTTCAGGAAGAAACTTAAAGAGGTTGTCCAGCAAAGGAAAATTATTGTTCAAAAGAGCTATGGAGAGAGGAAGGTACAGAAATAAAAAAGTTATACCTATAGGCCCCTCGTCACTGTCACTCCGGAGCTACCCAACTCCTCGCTCCTCTTCATTTTCGGTTCTTGTACTGACACACAGGACAGGCTCACTCTCCGTTATAGGTGAATGCACTACTATGTGTCTGGATGAGAACCTGGAAGTGAAGAGGAGCGGATCTCTGTGGAGTTCCAGAACAGCAGTAGAATGGGACCTGTAAGTAACCATAACTTTTTTTTTATCTACTGGACAACCTCGTTAAAGAAATGTTTATGTTAATATTCCAATCTGCAATGGGAATTGGATCTATTCCGCTACCTCCAGGGCACCTAGTAAATATGCCATGCCTCCCTAAGATGTGTTTGGTGCCCCACAGTTTGAGAAGCATTGTTCTAATGGACACTCGAAGGAGCCTTGTAAAATATCTTTCCTTTAAAAACTTCTAGAAAAAAGTAAACTAGATGTAAGCTTGACTGAAGGATCAATGTATTTACATGGGTTCATTGTAACTTGTCTGTTATCCTTATAGAGGAGCAGTCTCATACCAGGTTGGAGTTCACTCTGGTAGTGCTCACTTCTGTTTCTGGTGCTCCCCAATTCTAAATAAGTTTACTGACCATGCCTCGTTCCTGTAGGTACTCCTAAATCCTACTGATCTCATAATCTTTCTCTTCATGCAACGCTTTTATACCATAAATCTTTGCTGAGTTCCACACAATTGATTTTGGTTCTATCTTCTGAATACATATTCACTCTCTCTTGATACATCTATCCAGTTGTAACCTCCTGTCACGGTCCGTGCTATGTTCCTGTCCTTCGCCGCGGCCTCTGCTGTTGCCGTGTGCATTCCTGACGCCGCTGCTTGCCCGCCTGCAATTGCTGTGCGGCTCTTCCCATGCTGGCCATGCTGCTCCTCCATCTTGGCTGCTGCCCTGACGCCTTGTTGCTCTATAGAGGGCGGCGGCCACATCTTTCACTCATTTATTCCCACAATGTGCAGCGTGGTTGGGCTTCCTCTACCAATCCCCTTCCACCTGTGTGTTTATAAGCCTGCTCCTCCCCACACTCCTGGCCGGATCCTTCTTGTTGCATGTTGTGTTGTTAGTGGTGCATGTTGTGCTGTTGGTGTATGTTGTGTCTGTTGTGCTTTTGTTGCTGTGTTTTCTTTTTTGTTTTTGCATCTGGGTGCACTCGCTCTTTTGTTTGTGTTTTTGTGGTATCCTCTATATTGGTTAGTCTCTAGTTGGCTCCTTGTTCTGTGTCTTTGTCTGAGTTTCCTTCCCTTTGGGCTCGCCTGTTTTCTGCCCGGTCGTACCTTGGTTCTTTGCCTGAATTAGTTTTAGTCTCGCTTATGTTTTTGGTGTTGTTTCCATTGTCTATGTTTTGTTCCTTTCCCTTACGTTTTCCCTCCTGATTAGCACCGTTTTGTCCTGTCTTTTTTTGTTTTTTACCTGCACATATCTTACCTAGTCTGCTTTGTCTTTTTCCTTTCTGTTGGGCCTACCTTCTGGCCTGCTGGGCGCGCCACTGCGGGGACTGCTCGAGATCGCCCTGGGCTGTTTTGGGGTAAGCCCCCTTTCCATCAAAACCCCTGGAAAAATGCCCGACAGCCCTTGTCACCCCCCTGGGCAAGCCCGGCATGGTCCAGTGGGGCCAACCTGTCATTCTTATGTAAGGAGAGAGGTTTTTAATCAATATTTGTTATATGTTAATTATGAAATCCCAACTTTTCCTTAAAAGCATCTCAGATAAAATGGCCCCTCTTGTGAAAAATGATGCGCAATTATGAAGAAGCTAAATGGGTTACTGTACAGATGTAACATCTGCTTATCAGTTCTCTGTCTAAAAAAGGTTTAAACAATGGAAAATCACTGAAGTTGTGGCTGGGACTTTCCCCCAGGACGTGCGGCCCAAATAAATGTACCTAGAAGTCCCTAAATATGGACATACATCCTTTCCTTCTTCTCTACTGCCCTGCGTTTATCTTTGATTTAATTTTATACAAATTTTGGGGTTAATGCTCTGCTTTGTCAGAATTGTTTGGAACATGAAGAAACTGCCCCAAACCTGTGTCGACTCAATTTTAATCGGCGATACTTGTTCCCCCAATCGTGTTTTGGGATACCGGGGAAAAAGGGGGTAACCCCCCAATTTGGAAAACGCCCCCCAAACAAAAGGCGCCCAACTCGGGGGCTGACCTGAGGTGGATCTAGGCCCCCTGGGCCCCGAACCTGGCCAGGGCGTTTGAGGTGGGAGGTATAAAAATTGAGGACTGAGCCTCTAAAGGTTCGGTAAGTTGATGCATTTAAAATTTTTAACGGCCTTTGGGCCATTTGAATCTCCCGGTTAGTAATTGCTTGTGGATCGGCCGCGGGTGGTCACTTTAAAAGTGGCTCAACCAGAAAACTTTGATCCCCCCGGCTACGTTTCGAACTTTGTTTTTGCTGTGATTTTCCAGTATTCGGTTTGCATGTTTGTAGTCACAACCCCTTTCCCCCGGTATGGTTGCTGACATTATGGGAACCTTGACATTCAAAGGGTTTAAATTGTTGATGGTACGGGAGTCTCCGGGTTATTTTGGGACAAATCTGTTTATTGCTAGAATATTCAGGTGGGTCCGGGTTAGAAATAACCCGCTAGGGATTATTCGAAACTATAAAAGTATACATTATATGTTCTGGCAAAGCCCGGGAAGTCGGTCCCCCACATTGTGGCAAAAAGGGGGTGGGACTATTTTTGGTTAAGTTGGGGACTTTTTATACTTGAAGAATCCTTGTTTTTGAGACCGGGTCGGGGACAGGCCAAGGGCCCGGTGTGTATCTTTGTCAGGTTTTGGAGACTCCCAAACATAGAACCCCCAAATTTTGTTTAAGATTTTTTCAAAAAAGGGCATAAGTTGCCTGAAGAGGCAGAGATGTTGAAGAAATTGTATGTAGAAAAAAGGGAAAAAAGTATGTGAAAAATGCATTCCAAATGTTATTTGGTGGGTTTTCCCAAAGAAGGGAAAAGATTGAAACCATCTAAAGGGAAAGAGGAGTGGAAATCAAAGGGGCAGTTATCGCAAAGGAGGTTGGAGATGGCACACTCACCCCCGAGTGGCCAAAAATTTTTGAAAAAAAAGAATTTTTGTGGAAGGAAAGTGTTGGGGGAAGGATAAGGAAGGAAAAAGTATGGTAAATTTTTTCTGTTTTAGTTAGGTAAGAAAAAACTCTTTCAGGGTTAATTTTATGTTCAAGACATCATTTTTATTTTCACATGAAATTCGGGGCAGATGTATAACCTTGGCTTCGATTCAAAGCCTCGTTGGGGGGGGTAGCTCTGCGGGGAAATTTCTCCCTCGGCTCTAAGGTGTATGAAAAATTTGTACGTCAGTCAAAGAAGTGCAGTCGGTAGTTTATCGAAGAGAAAGGATTGAAATATATATATATTGAGACTTGAGAGAAAAAAGCAAAATTACGCTCTGTGTAATGATTATAAATCATAAAGATAAGCTACTGTTGAGACAAGCATTTGAAAGAACAATGATTTCCCCCCCAAGTCCACCCCTAAAGCCCCAACCCCCAGAGGGAGGTGGATGACCCCGCAGTGGGGGTGGTCCTCACCCGGTTTGGTCAAGGGGGGGTTTCGGGGAATGGGCCAGGCCCTCGGCTCTGTACCCCCCTCCTGGACCGGTACAACCCGGGAAAAAAAAGTGGGATCCCAAGCCATTTGCATGTTAAAACCAGCAGGGTGGTCAAGTACTGTTTTCTCTGGGTCAGGGGGACATCACCATCCCCAGGTGGGAGCCATTTAACCCGCCAACCCTCAATTATCACCCCGGGGGGGTTTTTGGCACAGTTTATAAAGGAAAAAGCGGGTTTTAGGCCCCGGGGATGTGAGCATTATCTAAGGAAGGGCCAATGAACGGATCTGCTTCTTAAAGGTGCAGGAATCCCCTTTTGCACTTTTTTGGGCCATCTTGGGCCCGGTCTATGTGGCAAAGATATTGAAAAGGGAAACAACCAGCTTACATCTGCTATTACAATTTTTTTGGTTTTGGTTTAAATGAAAAAATGACCAACATGACAACCCGGTCCATCTCCCCCCCACTTATTTTCCCGGTATCTTTATTTTTTTCCACAAAATTATGCAATTTATCACGAAGGGCCATACCCCCTGGGGTCCGATCTCCTCAGACATACTTGCTGTATTGGGGTAGAGGGTCGCATTCTAAATTCCGCCCCTCACCATCCCAAATTAATGGGGTCCCTTCCCGATTGATGTCCTTTCCTATACAGACACCTCCCTGTGAATCTGCTTGAGGGGGCCCTTCTGGCCATATGGACAAATAAGGATACTCCAGAAGGCAGGGAATTTAGACCTGTTTGACCCGGCATCTAAAGATGGGATAGCGTACCGCTGTGCCCTTGGGGCCTTATCTGCAGTTATGGTGCCCCGGGTGGGCCCCATGCCAAAAGATTCCACCTACCATTCTAAAAAACAGCTCCCACAGGACTTATGGTCTCAAGGTCCTGACGATGTTGGACTACGCCAGTAACGCGTGTCATTTGTCTCGGGAAGAGGCCTGAAGATTCAATCCAGCCCTTTACAAATTTGGGTGTCCAAAAATATCCTGTACATCCCCAGTAACACGCCTCGGAGCCCACTCAAGACCATGCGGGGAAACAACCCCCCTTTGGGGGATACTTTTTCACACGCTGGATCCAGTTGCTGGGCAGGCCCAATGCTTGAAGGCTTACACCGGCCCGCACAGATTTTACTGGATAAGCCGAGACATCGTCCTGGGACATGATGACTTATTCGGGCCCCCCATGACCTTTCTGCAGTCCTACACAACCTTGCCCAAGCAATGACCACACGCCATCTACCTTACAGGTCTTTACTCTGCCCTCACCCCGCCACTCTTCTTCCCCTACAAGGGGGGAAGAAACAGAAGTGGACTATGACCCAGAAATATACCCCCATGATTGTTTGAAAGCCTTTCAAGATCAACTGCTGCCCCATTCACAGTGGTGCTGAAGAAAATTCCCCAACGGATCCAACCCGTTTGACTGAGATAAGAATGCACGAAAGGGACTTTTCATCGGATTTGCAATAACCACAGAAAAGAACCCCATGGCAGAAGCATTCCCTCACACTTTTTGCCAAGTTCAGTTACAACCTGGGGAAGCCCGTAAGAGGCCAAAGGGAAAACAGCCAATATATGGACTGATTCAAGGTAGCCTAGGCAAAGCACATGACTTTTACCACGGAAAAATGAGGTTCATCAAGCAGCGGGGAAACCCCATCAACTGCAGTACAGATCAAGTCCCCTAAGGCCGCCTTTAACTGCCCACAAAGGTAACATCTTTAAAGGTTAAGGCCCATGGCAAAGTGAAAGACAGCGACCCGAGGAAACCAGACAGAACCAAGCCGCAAAAACGCGCTCTTGGTGTAGTGTCATCCAATGGCTGGACCTGAGCCCCTTATGGTAACCAACCCGAGCCCCAAAAAAGGAATTCATTAAAACAACGGAACTGAAACTCCAGCCTCATTGGGAACCCGCTGGGCCCCCCAAAAAAGAATATCACAAAAAAACATTTGGGAACTGCAAAAGGGGGAAACAAAAGTGGGAAAAAAATGGAGCAAATCTCGAAAAAGGGGAATTTGAAATGCAAAGGCCTTGTCGTTTACCTGCGAAAGTATCCTGCATTGCAGCCCCGGGGGCCCTTGGGCTACTCTCGTGGAAAGAATCAGGCACTCAGCTATTGCAGAAGTTGTACCCCTGTCCAGGAATCATTCCATATTTGCGCCTACAATCAAGCATTTTAATCTGTACCACCTGCAAACCCCTTTCCCCCACTCTCAAGTTCCCATTTAGCACTTGGGGAAGCCAAAAATTCCCTTCCAAAGGGTTCAATGGACCCCTCCAGATGCCCAAGAGCGGGGAATATGAATATGTTTTGGTTGCAATAGACTGTTTTTTTAGGAGGCCAGAAGCCTACCCCGTGACCAACTGACCTCCAAAGTAACGGCAAAGATTGATTACGAAATAGCTTGTCGATTTGGGAACCCTCAGGTGACGAGTCGGGCCGGGTCCAGCATTCTCTTCCTCGGTTTTCTGGAACTTTTTGGGCATGTTAGGGGTAGATTTGGGCCCCACACGTCGTACCCCCCCAAAAACTCGCAAAGGTAGAAGAATGAATGGGACCCTAAGAATAATTTTTCAAAAATGACTGCGAGTCCCCCTTGCCCTGGCCAACCTTCTCCCAATTGTTCTGTACCCTGTTTGGGACACCCCCCAACGAACATGGTCTAACCCCATTTGAGATAAGTTTGGGGAACCCCTTCTGTTTTTAAAAGGGCAGGGCAAGAGTTGGGGGAAAAAAAGTGACAGACGTCAATTTGTGATTGAAATTTTTCTAAAAAGTTTGCTAATTTGATGCTGCAGTCTCTGTGTCTTCCGAATCCCAGGGGGGAAAGGTCTGAAATTTTAAACCAAGACGAGTTACATAAAGAGGGCATATAAGGAGGGAAATTTCCCGGAGCCCAGATTTGAAGGCCCCTTTACTGTTTTCCTGATTACCCCTACGGCAGTGAAATTGGAGGGAAAGCCCACGTGGTCCATGTTTCTTGTAAAAGGGACCCAGTGACAAAAGATTTTTTATATCCTTTTTTTTTGGTTTTACCTTAGTAATGTATAGTGATGTTTTGGATGGACATTAACCAAAGTTTGCAAACATTTTCATTTGATGCTTGTTATATATTCCCCAATAATCCCTGCCAAAAAATGCTTTCCCCCCAGGGATGGGCCCGATCCCTTTTTAAAAGGGGTATTTTTACTTTTTGTGTAACACGCCCCCGGGGAAGAAATTCATTATGGTCAGATGTAGTAAATAGATTTTTGGGTGCAAGGGGGTCCCAGATCAGCAAGGGGCTAGATCAAAATTTCTCAGGCTTCGTTCCCTTATTCCCCAAGTTAAATTAATAAGAATGTAGACTGGTTAATTACATTTATATTAAAAGCAAAGGTTTTTTAATTACAGTAAGATGGGTTTCAGGGAGTCTTAAGAATTAGGCCCCAATACTTTTGGGGACCTTACAGACCGATTTGCCATCGACATGGTGCTGGGGGAGAAAGGAGGAGTTTGTGGCATATAGGGAAGATTCGAATCCCTTTCCCACCCAAAAACCCCATAAGTAATGAACCAAGATCAATTCTCTGATTTTTAAGGGAAATCAGGGAAAACCTCACACTGTTATTAGGTCACTGGGGTTGCGGTTTTAATTCCCCCCCTTTGAGGGGTTTCCTCACAATTTTTTCTGAAGAAACCCACACCCTTTACCCCCGTGTAGATTTCCCAAAAATCCTGTCTATTCTTTTGTTTCGGAAGGGGAATAGGGGCATTGGAAAAATCTTGTCTTTAGGGGGGATTGTGAAGTAGAGAGGTTTTGAATCAAATTGTGTTTTTGTTAAATTTTGAAATCCCAAACTTTTCTCCTTAAAAAACATCTAGATAAAATGGCCATTTTGAAAAAAGATGCGCAATTATGAAAAGCAAGAGGTTATGTACAGGAGTAACATCTGCTTATCAAATCTCTGTTGAAGAAAGGTTTAAACAATGGAAATCACAAAATTGGCTAGGGCCTTTTCCCCCCGGGCATGCGGACCAAAAAACTGTACCTAGAAGCTGCCTAAATTGGACATACATCCTTTCCTCTCTTCTCTACTGCGCCCGCGTTTATCTTGATTGTAGTTTATAAAATATGTGTGTAAGCTCTGTTTTTTCAGAAGCTGGAACATGAAGAAATCTGACCCCGAACCCTGTGCTGAATCAATTTAAACGGGCCCATACTTTTTTCCCCCAATCGTGATTTGGAATACCGGGGCAAACGGGTGAACCCCCCAATGTTGGTAAACGACCCCCAACAGTTACACCTTCTTTCTGCTATTAAAGGCTTCTGCAGTGCATCTATCACCAGACACGTTTTTTATGAACGCATAAATTTAATAATAAAACCGTCTACAACCAAAAAAGGATTTCCTGTTCAAACTTCATTGACTAATATATCTATTTGCAAACTTTTGAGATGTCATTTCATGAAGAGTCTAAAAAAATTGCGTGTCCCAACACATCACAAAATTCTGCTCTGCCAAGCTGTATAGTGCACACCCCAAACCTGAGGTAATTTCATCACAAACAGTGCAAACGTCCATTTTTCAAAAAACCCCAAAAATTAAAAGGGCCCCAAAAAACCCCCATTATAACAGGGAAAGCAGAGAAAAAACCCGTAAACAAATACAGGGCCTACAAAATACCCCCATATACAAATAGAGACCCCAAACCAGGCTCTGCAGATCAACACCTCTCCTCATCCCTGCAGTCTTCTAATTTAATGACACTTCCTGCAGCAACTCTTGAGAATTGAGATTTTGGGAGGTTTCCTCTTTGTTTGGATGTCCTTATTTTTTGGCAAGTAAACTTGCAGTATTTAAAATACAAAAAATGCATAAATTTTTCCCGGGGCCTTTTTTAGCTTAAATTAAACGCAGAAAATATTTGCTCCCCCTATATAAGGCAGGATGGTATGAGGGAGAGAAGTAGCTTTGTGATATATAGGTTTGTATGATTTGGGGCATGTTTAAACAGTTTAGTCTAAATTTACACAAATATTCAAAAAATCAGATAAAAAACCTCTAATCAGGATTTGTTCTAGGCGCACTATTACAACACAGAAAAATAGAGAAATTTGTAGATACAGAATATGACGGTCACTCTTTAACTGTGGGCATGGAAATTGTAATAAAATCTGGCGGGAAAACTGACAGTCAAAATTAAGGAGGTTGTCTCACTATATTGATTCATCTTACCACAGTCCTGTTTCTCGGTTTCATTTTTTTAATTCAGGGGTTTTTTCTGGTTTTACGGTTTTTAAAGGCTACTACTGGTCTGCAGTGACGAACTGCTGAGGACGCCAGGTCTGTAGTTATAGCGACCAGCGTTGGCAGCCTATCAGGAGAGATTGAACAAGTCCTTAGCTATAGCAACCTAAAGAGCCTGTGCAGCCTATACTAGAGGGGATATCTAGGAATAGGAAGGACACTGTTAATGGACACATATTGCAAAGTGGCTTGTTTTTACAAGAGAAAATGCAATCGTTGCAGTGAGACTTCCCCTTTAAGGATAGAACTGCACAGGTAACATTTACATCTATTTTTTGATGACCATTCCCAATTGATTAAAAAATCCATCTGTGGACACTGGCATGTATTGAAGAGTGACCCTTTGTTAAAAAATCTTTTTGGTGAACCTCCCTGCTTTGTGTACCATAAAGTAAGATGATTGGGTGATCAATTGATATCCTTGAATCTTAGAAAACTGCCCAAATCTAGACAGGTTAGGCTCCATACTTCCCATATAGGTACTCACCCCTGCTTAAGTTGCCAAAATTGTACAGCTATCCTCAAAGGAGATAGCTTTTGCCATCCTACTAAAAGTCATAAAATAGCTATTGAGGGATTTCACACCTGTAAACATTAATAGCAATATTGTTTATATGCTGAAGTTCCTACCTGGCAAAGTCTATATGGGTCACACTACTTGCTCTGTCAAAGTCCGGCTTAATGAGCACCGTTCAGTTATTCAAACTAATAAATTAAAAAGAGATGCTAATTCCTTAACAACCACCCACCGACTTTACATATCGGGTTTGCGGCCCCTTTTTCTGCGAAAAGGATTTTTTGTGGCTGCAGTGCTGCGTTGTGTTTGGCCAGAGCTGTTTTGCAGTTTGTTCCAAACATTCGCAACCCCGGGGGGAAGTAGGGGAAAACTCTACCCCCCCGTGTTTAACCCTTTAAATTAACCGCTTTCCCTGCTTCATCAGGTGAACAGGACCCAATGGAGCCCAGGGAATATCTGTACAGTCAGCCCTGGGGACCTAGCGTAGCCCCAGGACTGTCTGTATAGAAAACCTGCGGTCAGGGCACACTGTGTGCTGCCCTGACTTCTACCTGTGTCATACTGACACAAATGGTAATATATTAGCTTATACGAATATGCTAATATATTACTAAGTGTAAAGAAAATTGTAAAATCCCATCATGGGATTCTAAAAAAAAAATAAAAAAATAAAAAAAAAATAAATATTTAATAAAAAATAATTGTCCATACATTACACAAAAAAATAAGCTACCATATTATATCCACACACCAAAAGTACCGAAAAATAATCTCCCCCTGCGTCTTTCGGGTAAGAAATTTTACACATCAATTTTTTAAAACGGGTCCAAAAAGGATCCAAAACACACAAGGAAACATTTATTTGGGGATCACTCGTTTAAACCCAATGTGGTTTTACTTGCAACAGGTAAAAACACGCGCTCATTTTTAGATGTGGGTTTGGGTTTGGATAGTGGATCCAAATACCATTAAAACTATGTTCACACGGACTCAACACGCCGTGTGGACATACCCTAAGTTTACACCATTTATTATTTGGCTTACTTTGTGCCATAATTTTGCTCAAAATTATAACAATGGCACTGATTGTTAAGCCATGCTCATGCCCTTTTTGTCAGATGAAGCGAGGAGCTGTCTTTAATCTAAGACACATAACAAAAATGGTGTGAAGCTTGTATGCTAGAAGTTTGATATCAGTGCCATAAGAAATATGACCCATTCTTCTCTTGCATCATCTTTCCGCTTCTTTTTTTTAGTCAACCTTATTTACAATATGACATCCTATAGGGAGACAACAAATTTATACGTAGGGAATACACCAATGAAATTATAAATAACTTATTAATAATTTCTATTCCCCCATTTTTTCCTATCTACATAGATTTTATTGACCTTCTGCTACTGAAAAGCCAAGGGCACATGAGACACCCTTTTAACCAAAGTCACTCCATTGGATCCATTACCATGG
>JAODAL010079798.1:0-12454 GCA_025379985.1 Phyllomedusa bahiana | reverse complement strand
AATTTTCCTTATTTCACACCAAACTTGTGCCAAACATTTCCATGGAGTTTTTGTTTTTTTTTCACACACATTTATACATGTATGTGTCTTCCATGTTGCAGCTTTCACCAAAAATGTTCATTCATTTTATGCATTTGGTGTGTGAACAAACTGAAGGTTTTGTAACACTCCCTTCTAGACACCAATAGCAAAGTGACTACTCTACCTAATGCTGAAACTCTATATTTCCACTATTATGGTCTGTCCACACGATATGGTTTTCTCGTCAGATTTTCAGACGGTTTGCAGATTTGGAAACCGGCCGAAAACTGACCAGAAACTGTCCCCATAGACTTTAATAGAAAATCCATTCAGTAGTCTACACTGAACGGATTTTCAGCCACCGGCGTTTCGAAAAACTTGGAACATGCACTTCTGCCAGTTTTCGAGAAGATGTGCATTTCAATGGTATTTTGAATCCACTTAAAAACCGACCATATCCAGTACTGTGTAGCCCTCAATAGAAAACATGTGCTGTAGTCTACACAGCACAGATTTTTTAATGAGGTTTTCCTAATCCGACCGCCATTTTTTTGTCCAAAAATCGTGCAAAATAAACAGCGGTGCAGGTGTGGTCCAGCAAAGTGAAAATGTCATCAGATTTTGGACAGCTTTTTCACTTTGCTGTGTGCACCAAGCCTTAATCCACCTCCGGGACATTTTAAGATTATCTGATAATTCTTTAAAATAGCAGAAAATTATACTTCTTCCAGAGCATTAAGACTTTGAACAGCCAGATCCTGGTTGTCTTTCCAGGTGTCTACTAGGCCACATCGCTTTTGGTCTTAATAATAGAGAACAATAAAAGTTACAGTCATATGAAAAAGTTTGGGCACCCCTATTAATCTTAATCATTTTTAGTTCTAAATATTTGGGTGTTTGCAACAGCCATTTCAATTTGATATATCTAATAACTGATGGACACGTAATATTTCCGGGATTGAAATGATTTTTATTGTACTAACACAAAATCTGCAATATTATTTATAAGATATATCAAATTGAAATGGCTGTTTCAAACACCCAAATATTTAGAACTAAAAATGATTTAGAATAATAGTTGTGCCAAAACTTTTTCATATGACTGTATATGATTATGAAGTGTGTTGAACGGTTGTGTGTAGAAACCCAATTAAAAATCTGTAAAAACTCTTCAGGATATTTGTTTTCCCTAAACTATTGCCATTTTAAAACCAAAACTAGTTTGATAACTACACTCTGCTCTCAGAAGATACTAATTCTCCTCGTCAGGGACAAGTGGGTTGTGCCGACAGGCATTATACACTGCAATACTTCTGTACTATAGTGTATTATTGTATCTCAGCATTCAAGTGATCAAATGGTCTAATGTAATAAAGAAAAATAATTTTTTTTAAAAATACTGTACATAGAAAACACAAATTCCACTAAAAATTCTTTACTCTGTTTCAAAATTGAAAAGTAAATATAATAAATCTCCCCACGATTGTAAAAATCGTCTATAAAGTAAATCATTACTTATCCCACAAATTGAATGTCATAACACAGAAAAAAATGTTGTTTGTTTTGTTCATCCTTGGAAAAAAAGGAAATAAAAAAAAAAAAAAAAAAAAGTTAAAAAAGTGGAGCAAGATCAAAAAAATATTTAAAGGGGGTTTTCTCGCTACAAATGATTGGGTTTTAATTTAAAGATCTTTAAAAAACAAGCAGCTTTGCAATTATATGTTCATTACAAATGTCCTACTGATTTTGAGCTAGCCCTGTTAGTATTACTACATCAGCTTCTCAAATCTCTATAGTAGCTGACCTTTGATCCTTATCTTACGCTTCAGGTCTGAAAGACTCATCACTTTGAAGACAGGTCGGAGCAGAGAGCCCCTCCAGCACCGAACGCTTCTGGAGGGGGAGGAGGACTCTGGCCTCTGTGTCCTTACTGCCTGGATTCACCCTGTGTGTGCCTGCTTCCTCCTGCTCTCTACACGATAGATGTGACAGCAGTGACCCGGGCTGTTACTATAATCATGATATGTCTTTGGAACTTGTTGACTATACTAATAAATGTACAGATTTAGGCATGTGAATACTTTATGCTCTCCTGTATTAGTGGGACATCCTGATATAGTAACACTTACTTGTTTGTTGCTGGAGATGTGGAGACTTGTAAGCTAAGCAGGGGATTAGGAACACATGCATCCCCTCTGCTCTATTAGCATACACAGCAGCTTCACAAACTCTCTTACATCATAGATCAGCCCCCTCCTGTAACAGCCTAGGCAGGCAAACACAGGGTGAACTCTGAGAGCAAACCCCCTCCCCCCCCCCCCTTTAAGAAGTTACGTAGCTGCTGTGTGCTGATGGAGGGGGGAGAGGGAGCAGAAGAGACAGACCAAGAAGCACGCCCCTCAGTTCAACTTACCAGGGACACTGACAGGCTGAAAGCTCGTAATGAGACAACTCCTTTAAGTGTTTTTTAGTTTAAAGGTAGCACATAAAAAACTATTTAAGCTTGATGTTAGGGTTAGACTATCACACACACTAAACTCTTTTTTTTGGAAATCTCTTTTTTTTTTGGAGGTGTTCTTATGTAATTGATATTTGGCAATTTAGTCGAATTCTCTGGACCAAAAACTAGGCTATTCAAAAAAAACACTACCCTTTGTCGCCATTGACCCACAGACAAAGGGGAAAAAGTTATTTATCACACAGAGAGGGTGAAATTTTTTTAAAACCCTAAAAACATCGAAGAATTGCTGTTTTTTACATTCTCCTATAGAGTTACTTAATAAATTATATGGAACCAAAAATAGTAGCACTGAAAACAAAAACATAGGCCTGGTTTACATCAGTGTTGGGGATTCATTGGAATCTCCATTGCAGATTTCATTGAGAATAACAAAAGAAAGTGCACCCATTAAAAAGGGTAGGGTCGGAACAAAACCCCTCCAAACACAGATGTGAAAGGTTTTTTGTTAGGGCTTGTTTTTTCTTGCAAGATATGTCAATAGAAAAGTTTTACTTTTGGCTAATAGAGGTTAATAACCCAATATTTTTATTATTTATTTTTTTTTAACCCCTTACCGACATTTGTCGAATCTTTAAGGCAATGTCGGTGGGGGGCCCCCCAAAATTTGCCGTATGAGTAGTCAAGGGGTTTTGTGCGTCACGGGGCGAGGCCAAGATCGCGGCATGGAACCGGGGATTTCCCGCTGGCATATGCCCCATCCCCCCCCACCCCCCCCCCGGAGTGGCCCCGGCCCCAGGGGGGTTAACCCCCCCATGTTGCGACATTTGGTCGCACATCGCGGCTGGGGCGGGCAGGAGTGAGTCCTGCTCCTGAGACCGGCGCAGAAATGGCGCTGAGCGCCGCTCGATTTCCCCTACCAGGCACCCCGGGGATGTGAATGCCAGCATCGGGGTTGTCTGGGACGTACGATGCCCAAATGCTTTGGGGGGCAGCGTGACGCCCATTTTGAGGGAAACCCAGCATACAGCTTAAGTGTATGCGATCCCCTATTGCATAACACTGACGACGTTAAGCAATTCCTCTGGGGAAAAGTGTAAAAGTTGAAAAAGTAATAAAAAGTGTAAAAAAGAAAAAACCCAAAAACAAAAAAAAAGAAAAAAAAAAACACGTAAAACCCCCCTTTTCCCCCTTTACAAACGCCAATCGCCCCGAAAAAGTCAAAAATAAATAAAGTCCCCATTTTTTGGTATCCCCGCATGCGAGAACCCCCCCTATAAATCGTTAACTCCCCGTACGGTGAACGCCGTAAAAAACAAAAAAAAAACAGTCACAGGCGATTTTTGTACTTGCACACATAAAAGGGAAAAAAAAAGCGATCAAAAACAAATAAAAAAAGCCAAATTTTTTGTCCCAAAATTAAAACGTCAGTTCACCCGAAAAAAAAAAAGCCCTTTACACAGCTCTGTATATGGAAAAATTAAAAAGTTCGGGCTTTTTTAGAGATAGCGATGCAAAATTTTGTTTTAAAAAATTTAAAAAACACTTTTTTTCAAAAAAAAATTGTGTTTTCAAATAAAAAAACTACTAAAATTGGGTATCCCCTTTAATCATCTCAACTACGAGTAAAAAAAATTTGTAACGGATACTGAGGGAACGTAATTAAAAAAAAATTTAAAAAATACTCCCTCGGATTGCAGTATTTTTCACCTGCCTTCCAAAAAAAACGGTTTTTTAAAAGCGATCATAAAGTCTTGTGCCCCAAAAAATGTTCCCAAATAAAAACGTAAATCATCCAAAAAAAAAGCCCCTATACAGCTCAAAAAACAAAAAATAAAAAATTGGTTCAGACTGCCGGCGATGAAAAAACGTGGTTTCCTTTTGTAACAGCAGTAAAACATTAAAAAAATATAAAAAATGTGGTATCGCTGTAATCGTATCAATCTGCTGAAAAAAACTAATGTCAAATACCGCGCAGTGACCGCTGTAAAAAATAAAAATAAAAAATACCAAAAGGATTGCGGTTTTTTTGTAAAAAATGCCTCAAAAAAACCCTTTAAATAAAAAGTGATAAAAAGCATCACTGGCCCCCCATAAGGTACCAATAAAAACATAACTATCTGAAAAAAAACCCCAAAAGCAGCCCCATATGCAAAAAATTAAAAAAGTTGGCTGCGAATGGGCAACAAAAAAGCAACTTTTTATTAAAACTCGTTCTATTGGTTAAAAAAATAATAAAAAAAAAAAATATATAAAAATTTATATCATTTGAATTTTACGACCCCCATAGTAAGTTATCCGTCATTTATCCCTATGGCGAAAACCGTAAAAATGAAGCCCAAAAACAATGGGGAAATGCGTTTCCCCCCCCCATTTCCATGCCCAATGCTAAAAAAAAACTACGGAACATGTGCGCCCCAAATGCAAAAAAACCCCTTGATGGATCCCCCGAGGGGGGTTGAATCCCAAAATAGGGAAAATTTTGGGAGGTTTCACCTGTTTGTATTTGGGGCTTTGCAGAGCGACATGCCACCAAAATTGTGTGCCAAAAGGCCAATAGCCTCCCTCCCTTGTACCCCCGAGCGCCCAAAAGCAGTTTCAAACCCCCAGTGGGTTTTGCCAAATTGGAAGAAATTGGAACAAATTTTGGGGTTTTTTCCCAGATTCCTCGAAAAAAATTAAAAACTTTTCAGTAAAATTTTGAGATTATTGGAAAAAATTATTTTTTTTATTTCAGAGCGAAAACTAAAAAAATTTTGAAACTGTGGGGTGTATACTCAACCCTCTGGGTAATTCCCAAGGGGTGGGATTTCCAATATGGGTCTTTTTAGGGGGGATTTATTAAGTTTTTGGGAAACCCTTGGCTGTCCCAAACCTGAAATTGCCCCCAAAAAATTGTAAAGAAAATGAGACCCCCGAGCCGGTAGGTGCCCCCTATTTGGGGGTTGTGGTTGAGCCAAATAATGCATAGGGCCCCATAGGGGTATCTCTGAAAATGGCAGAATCTGGGGAATCATATTAATTTTCATTTCCCCCGATCAATTTACCGAATTTGTCAATAAGTATAAAAATGTAAAATCTGCAAAAAAAAAGTGACATTTTTAAATTTCACTTCCCTTTTGTTTAATTCCCGGAAACACCAAAAGGGTTAAAAAACTTTCCCAAAAATTGGGTTTTGAATACTTTAAGGGGTGTAGTTTTTGGGGTTATCTAACATAAGGTCAATCAAGCACGTTAGAATGGACTGGTCCCCAAAAAATGTATATTTAAATTTTTTTTAAAAATTTAAAAAAACATAAAAATTTTAAGCCCCCTAATGCGTAAAAAAAAAAAAATTTAAAAAAAAGATGCCAAATACAGCAGACTAGGTAGTGCTAGTTTAAAAAATATTTTAGTGGATTAACTATTGTCTTACATGCAAAATTTTTGAAGTTTGAAAATTGGTAAATTTTTACATTTTTTCCCCCCACTTTGATATTTTTCACAAATAAACAATCATTTTTTTTACCAAAATTTCTTACTATTTATAGACAAAGTGTACGAGAAAACAATCTTGAATCACATGGATAGGTTAAATGTCAAAAAGTTATTCTCACATAAAGGACCCCATGACAGATTTTAAAAAAGGGCCTGCAGAGAGGCCAAAAAATGCTCGGCGGTAAGGGGTTAAAAAGATGGGTTGCATTGGGGGGTAGTTTTTTTACAGACTTAAATGTAGATTTCATTGGGACCATTTTGGGGGGACATGCATCTTTTTTATCCTTTTTTATTCCAATTTTTTTTGGGAAAGGGGAATAAAAAAAACCAAAAATTTGGCGTCTGGAATTTTTTTCTTCTATGGTGTTCAGTGGATGGAGAAATGCTGTTTAATTTTAACCCCCTTTAAGGCCGGGGTTTTTTTGGGGTGACACTTCGTTTTTTTCCCCCTGCCTTTGAAAGCCCTAACTTTTTTTTTTTTCCACCTACATAGACACATGACGGCTTTTATTTTGCGGGGACAAGAAAGTACTTTTTTAAAGGTGTTATTCACTATATATAGAATAAACTGGGAAACCGCAAAAAAAAACCAAGGGGAAAATTGTGAAAAAAAATGTATTTTCGCCTGTTTGCGGGTTTTTCTTTTACGGCGTTCAATCTTCGGAAAAATATGTGTTATCTGTATTCTTCAGGTTGTTCGCATCCGGCAAAACCAAAATTGGGTTCGTTTTTGTTTTGGTACCGTAAAAAAAATTCCAAAATTTTCTTTTTTTAAATTTGCCCGGGCCATTTTTTGCGACAATAACTTTTTTTTACCAACACCTACGGACGTCGTGAGGGGGGAATTTTTTGCGGGCTGAAAGTGTATTTTTTTCGCTAGCAGTTTGGAATGCATGGATTTTTTGATCATTTTTATTCCATTTTTTTAGTGTGTAAAATAACCAAAAAACGCAATTTTGCCTTTTGGAATTTTCTTTTCTTCTACGGAGTTCAGCGTACGGGATAAATGATGTTTATATTTTTATAGATCGGACTTTTTCGGACGCGGCGATACCAAATATGTGTAACTTTTTTATTATTTTAATGATTTTATTTGTAAAATGGGGAAAGGGGGGGTGATTGAAACTTTTTTTTTTTTTGTACTTTAAAACTTTCTTTTTTTTTTTTTTTTTTTTTACTGTAACATTAAAGGCCACCTGTGGTACTTGACCACTAGGGGGTTTGCGATTGTTAATACAACCTAATGCATTGCATAGGCAATGCATTAGGGTGTACAAAGATGGCGGTTTTCCCCACTTCCTGTCCGCAGACAGGAAGTGGGGCAAACCGGCCAGGGTAAGTGACGAGAGCCTTCACAAGGCTCCCCACCACAATGCCCGGTGATCGGATCGGCGCAGCATAGCTGTGCTTATGCCGATCACCGCACCGATTCGGTGCGTGGCACTGATCGGCGTTAATTCAGACGCCGCGGCCATCTTTGCCGCGGCGCCTGATGGGTAAAACAGCGCCAGCGGGCGAAGCCACCCGCCGGCGTTTGCCGCTAACACCCGGCGGCTGTGCGGGGGAGGGGTCGCCCAAGGTCGTTAAGGGGTTAATAGATGGGTTTTTATGATGATACCAATTATGTGTAACTTTCGGAAGTTTTGAACATTTAATATTTTTTATTTTAATTTTTAAAACTTTTTTTTTTTATTTGAAAACTTATACCTTTATTCCCTAAATGCAGAAAGTAATAGAAACGCCTTCTTGGTACGTCCTTTTGCATTATCTATATAATGCAGAATATATAATAACTTGACCACTAGGGGGTTCAATCACTTGAACTTCTTTCTGTACAAGCGATCTAGCCCCCTAATTGTAAAGTCATTATATATTCTGCATTATACAGATAATGCAGAAGGGTGTACCAAGAAAGTGTTTCTATTACTTCCGGTCTGAGGAAGAAAGTAATAGAAGCACTAGCATGGCAGCTACGTAAGCCTTCATTAGGCTTCCAGCTGTCATGGCAATTCATTGGCAGCACTGCTTTTCATTCATTCAGAAGCCACAGATACGATTGCCGCAGTGTCTAAACGATTTAACAGCCAGCTCCGATTTCTGCTGTACTTTACTGCTGGCCCCACTGCATATGCAGCAAGCACAGCAAGTGAGCTACCTTTCCACTTGCTGCAGCGTATAATGACGGCACATGGTGGGAAAGGGTTAAAGGGGTTTTTGCATCTCAGACATTTATAGCATAGAGACCCGCATGTATCTCAAGAACAGGCCACAAACACAAAACTCCTCATTCAGATTGGAGAAGTGGCTGTACTTGTGTAGTTACTTCACATTCATTTCAATAGGAGTTTCAAGTACAGCTAAGTGTTTGCACCAGAGGTGGGATAGGCACCTATGAGACAATTATGGCCTATGCTATCAATAAGCCTTAAAGGGGTTTTGCCACGATGTAATGTTGACGTGTGATCCTCCAAAATGGGTATTTAATCGCTTTTCCAAATATATGTGATTAAAAAAATTGCAGCCTGAGAGAGCTACAGGCTGCCTTACCTGCCCTTAGTTACTTTAAAGCTTGCACTTCTTATCTGATAAGAGGGAGCTGAAGAAGCTTTCAAGGCACCGGGTAGAAATATGTTGCCTTTTGTACTGTATACAGAATCCACTAGTTGTAGTGTGATTATCTGAGTAGATCCCTGCTTTATCTGATGACAGGGAACATGAAGGAGCTTTCAAGAAGCTGAAGAAGCTTTCAAGAGGCTGTGGAGAAAGGTGTTGTCGTTTGTATACAGAATCCACTAGTTATAGTTTGATTATTTGAGTGAACATTTCACACAATCCCTTATGCATGGCTCTGTGCTCTGGCTGTGTCTCTCTCTCTCTTACCTCAGCATTGCTTTGTTTACGTTTGCTTGTTGGCAGATAAGGCACGTCCTGGCAAAAACCCTTTAAATGTCTGAGATGTATAAACCCCTTTAATCCCCAAAAGTGCTGCACTGTAACGGATGTACCACTGTTACAATGAACAAGATTGCGGACATAGTACCACACCATTTACTCTTATGGATGTCTCTATGTTCAACTCCGACATCATATAACAGTCATGCACTTAATATTGTATAGGCTTGGATTTGGATTTGATTAACCCTTTAAAATGTCCCCGACTTCACCTTAACTTAACCAATGTGAATTTGTTGCTTTTCTCAGTTCATGCACTAAACATTTTCTCTAATTGGATCCCTGTATTGAATTCTTACTCTTAATTAGATTATTTATCCTCATCCATTAGCAACCCCTGTACCATTTGGCGTGTGCACAAGTAAAATGAAATAGGGAAGGAAATTAATTAAACTCTTATTTGTCAATCGTTTTAGATATGACAGCCTGTCGCAAGGAACATCCACCCACGTCCAGATTATCATGTAGAAGCTGATTAGTAACAGATTCAGCACCACTTTAAATAACAGAGGAAGAGAGATCTGTCTGCTTTATGTAATAAATCTTGCTTAATCTCAGTCTAAATTGAAAAAAGTGTCTATTCCATGGTGTCCTGGTTGAGTATATGTGGTCATGTCAATAACGTATACTATACTGCAGGAAAAAAAGTGCAGAAAGGTCGAGATTTTTACTATATTTTCAGCATAACCTGAAACGATTACATTGTCAAGATTAGACACAAGAGGCGATATGTACGTACAGGGCTGCGCCAGTATTCTGATGTCCTTCAGCCCAAAAACTGTCACAGCCCTGTTCTCTCGATGTATGAGCAGGCGCACTTCAAAAGTAGGCACATTTTGCAGCGCCCATGGCACTTTGCAATGCCCCTAAGATGTGGGGGCGTTCTGGAGGTGTTGCACCACAACCGCATGATTCTACACATTTATGACTGGAGGACGGCAAAACTGGGCGCATTACTGCTGGAAGAGGCAGATCAAGTTAAAAGTGGTTCACCTGAGCCGGAGTTGTCGTAGTGGAACTAGAAAGCGCCAAATCTCTGACCCGCAGTAGAACAGGTTCATACATTCTGGCGCATTCCACACTGCTTTAAAACTACTTACAACTGGCCTCTATTCACCTAGATCATACATGTCGCCCAAGGTGTTGCTTGACCACAATAACTTGCTTCCATGTCCTTTGTAGGGCATATCACAGAAATATATAGCCAACCCCTTCCTCCGAGAGCACCAATTTTTTTCACACATTCTTTGGTGTGCTTAACCAAGCCCTAACAACTTGTAGGGCATAAGGACATCATAGATCTTGGGTCGACGATTCCTCTTTTATTAGCCAAGGCTGAGAATTGCTAACACGTAAATTTTCGTTCTCAATCTAAGCTCATCCATGTTTTGCATGTTTGGCCATTCATTTGGCCAGCATATAATTCTACATTCCCTGTTTCAGGAAAGTGGTTATGGCCTGCCACAACTTTTCCACAGTCCACCAGTATTTAGGCCTCCCCAAAGTGATCTGCTAAGTTCTTGTACGATTTAAAAAGAGATCACCTTACTGTCACATCTCGGGTTTATACAGGAGGGAAACCAACGAGGCTATTAAAAAAAAAAAAAAAAAAAAAATACCCATAGCACCACATCTGTCCACAGTCTATGTGTGGTGCTGCACTTCAGCCTGTTCACTTCAATGGCATACATATACTTGCAATACTGGACACATCACACCAGACATGTACAACCCCTTTAAAAAAGGGTGTTCAAAAAATAAATAAATAAAAAAGTACCTTGTAAACTTGCTCATTCCAGTAGCACCACCGATCCGGGTGATCCCAACCGATGACTTCACTGTTCATTCATCAGGTCAGTCACGACGGGAGAATGCTGCTTCCTTTGAATAGATGCAGGCTCACGTGAAGAATGAATGGCAATGCCATCGGCTGGGATCACCGGGACTGGCTGCGGCGCTGGAACGAGCAGGTATACATGGAAAGTTTTTGTTTTATTTTTTTATTTGTAATCATCTCCCAACAACTAATGAGCAGTAACAACTGTTGGAACAACCCTTTAGGTTCACTTTCACAATGAAATATATAGACTTCTAAAGCAGATAACAGTGAAATATGATAGTTGATAACATCAGTTACAGTACAAATAAAGGATATTTTAGGAAATAAGAACAAAAACAGAACATTAACCTAAAGCAGGCCACTCTCTAGAAGGACACACATGGGGCATGTATTTCACTAGTGATGCCAGGGTATGGCCTAGGTTTAATATTTACTTATCAGGGCCTATGGTGTGGGACTAGTAATTTCCAAAACCCCCACATTATCCATATGTGCTGCCCCTCTATAGCAAGATGGCTTCATGTTGGTTATATGCAGTGGGCAAAAAATTTATGAAACCCCGATGTTTTGCTGTACTGTAACTGTGACGCTGAAAGAAAAGGATTGAAAAAACAAGTCTTATATTTTGAGGTGTAGCTTTTCGTAAGCTTGTGTATAATACAGTGAATGCAATGTCATGTTGTTAAATGGAAAATCCCTTTAATAATTAAGGGGGGAAAATTCAAAATTGTGTGCACATATATAAAGCAAAATTTTTCAGATACCGTTTGTGAGATTAAACCATTGTTATACGGTATACAGAGGTTCCTCAACATACAAAATATATTGAAACCATAACTCTATGGAAAACTGGTAATTGATTCCAAAGCTCCAAAATGTCACAGAACATAATGCAAAATGAACATTATAGAAAATAAAACAGGTAACTAAAAGTAAAAGTAAACACAGTAAGAAAAATCCCCTCATAAAAAAAAAGAAATTTAAGAAGCTGGAAATCACTTTCTATGTTGTGAACAGAAGCTTCTTTGGGTCATTTACTTTATACACAATGTACCAGAAAAAAGAAAATGGGGCCCCCACTGGAGTCCCGAGGGTCCCCCTCACCCGACACATGTAAAGAGCAGTAAGGCGTGTAGTACCGCAGTACTGTAGAGAGACTACTAGACCACTGCGTGCACTGCACTAATACAAAGGTTTAAAAAGAAAAATGTTGATGAGAATTGGTTGGATCGTTCATCAAACACATGAGTCCCAGATTAGCAGTGTCCGTGACAATGCATGGACAGTGTGATTTCATGATACAATGTCACAGGATAGATCATCGTCTGGTTAGACTACTGGCCCAGCTGTACGAAACTGGTGAAGCCAGAATTCTGGCACAATTTGCGCCAAAAATAGGTTTGTAATGTGTGCCCATTTTATAATATGTTTTAGACAGTTTCTAGACTTACCTGACTTGGAAAGTGGGGTGGGTTAGCGTGCCCCAAAAAATGCACCAATAATTTTGCCAAGATAGTGGTATAAAGCAAACCAACTTACAAATGGTGCAAAGGGTTGAACAAAGGATTTAATCTGGCCGATTTAAAAGAACACTGTGACGATTGAAAATGTCTAGTTAACATAAAACTGATTGAGTTTACCCCTTGACACAATGCCCCATTGATCCTGGCAGTTGTGTCACTGTATAAACCTATGTCACAATGCAG
>JAODAL010079797.1:0-12455 GCA_025379985.1 Phyllomedusa bahiana | reverse complement strand
ACACTTTTTTTGAATCACCTTATGGGAAAATCATCATACATGGTCAGCAGCATATCCTGCTTGCTTTTCACTCCTTAGAGGAGTTTATTATGCCCTGCCTACATATACCTCATTTTCTTAATTGCATTAATTACTAGAAGCTCAGTAAGCTTCTTTTTCACTTATAACTTTAAAGATCCTTATCTCATTACCCTTTTATAAGACTGTGTCTCAGACATGCTACAATGTTAGAAGACAGTGGACATGTGTAACAAGGTGATTTAGTACTTGGACCTTCAAGTACTGCTGAACTAAACATAGGATCAAAATGGTGATTTGGGTCTGAATCATACTCAAAATTGAATACAGGAATGGGCACTGTGCAAAGTATATCAAACAGGGTGCCACAGTACATGTCTGTAACAGCTATATTTATACAGAGAAAAAGCCACATGGAACAAAAAAAAAACTGTGCACTGCTTAAAAGGGTTTTGCCACGACGTAAAATTGACGTGGAAAGCTTACAAATTAAAAAATAAACATTTTCACCATTCATCATTATTAAAAATTCTGGACCATTTTTGTTTTACAGCTCGTCTCCAGGGGATATGACCAGGGCTGAGAGCTCCTCAGTCCTGGTCACACATGCTCAAACATCACTTCTCCTCTCAGGCAGCTACTGAGTGTTCAACCCCACGTGCAGTCATTCTACTCCCGTCCTCTGTACTCCTTAGTAATTAGTCAAAAAGTGCAAATAAAAAAATAAAAAAAAGAAACCTGAATGAGGTGTGTGCACTGACAAAGAGAAAAAAATCGACAGATTTGGTTCCTGCTGGGATCTGAACCTAGGACCTTTGTGTCTGGAGGTAAAAGCTTAACCTCTGAGCTAAAAGGTAGTTATGCACAGCTCTATACATAAACAGACCTTTCTTTGACTAAGGTGAGGAAAGGCCTTGTGATGTCATCCTGCTGGGTCACATGATATGCAATTCAAATAAATCACACACGCCTACTTCTGAGCACACAGAGCTGAAGAGCTGGATACAGGAGGTATGAAATGAGATTGTGGCAAAACCCCTTTAAAATTAAAAAATACTTTATCACATAATGAAAAATACAGAAAGGAGGACAATATTAAAAACAAGTAAAACCTACACAACCTAACTCCTTGCCATGGTGTATCTCAAAGCAAAACCTTCGGCTACCTAGAGCCTCAAAAATAATTCCTTTAGTAACCACCAAAACAAATGTGTGCATACATTTGATATATACAGTGGTGTGAAAAAGTATTTGCCCCCTTCCTGATTTTTTCATCTTTTGGATGTTTGTCACACTTAAATGTTTCACATCACGGAACAAATTTAAAGATTAGACAAACGTTACACGAGTTACCTCCAAAAGCAGTTTTTAAATGAAAGGCTTCATTATTAAGGGAAAAAGTAATCGAAACCTACGAGGCCCTGTGTGAAAAAGTAATTGCCTCCTAAACATAATAACTGATTGGGCCACTTCTAGCAGGAATAACTCCAATCAAGTGTTTGTGATAACTGCCAATGAGTCTTTTACAATGCAAAAGATTAAGAAATCCGGAGGGTGCAAACACTTTTTTACAACACTGTATATATACATATATATATATATATATATATATATATATAGATAGATAGATAGATAGATAGATAGATAGATAGATAAAAAGGCACATATGCATGTTTTTCTCACTATCTGACATGAAATCAGAATAAACCTTACCTGTTTTAGGTCAATTAGAATTACCACAATTATTTATATTTGCCAAATACCAGAATAATTAATGAGAGAGAATTTTTGAAGACATTTTTATTACTTTCTGAAAAGCAAAAGTTTACATACCATATATACTCAAGTACAAGCCGACCCGAATATAAGCCGAGGCTCCTACTTTTGCCACAAAAAACTGGGAAAACATATTGACTCGAGTATAAGTCTAGGGTGAAAAATGCAGCAACTACTGGTAAATGTCAAAAATAAAAATGGATACCAATAAAATTACATAGGCAGGTATATGTCCCCCATAGGCAGGTTATGGGCAGGTATATGTCCCCCATAGGCAGGTATATGTCCTTATAGGCAGGTTATAGGCAGGTATATGTCCCTATCGTCAGTTATAGGCAGGTATATGTCCCCTATAGACAGTTATAGGCAGGTATATGTCTCCATAGGCAGGTTACAGGCAGGTATATGTCCCCCATAGGCAGGTTATAGGCAGGTATATGTCCCCCATAGGCAGGTTATAGGCAGGTATATGTCCCCCATAGGCAGGTTATAGGCAGGTATATGTCCCCCATAGGCAGGTAATAGTGAGGAATATTAACCTATAGGCAGGTATAGGCAGGTTATAGGCAGGTATATGTAGCTATAGGCAGGTTATAGGCAGGTATATGTCCCCCATAGGTATAGGCAGGTATATGTCTTCCATAGGCAGGTTATAGGCAGATATATGTCCCCCATAGGCAGGTATATGTTCCCCATATGCAGGTTGGCAGGTATATGTCCCCCATAGGCAGGTTATAAGCAGGTATATGTCCCTATAGGCAGGTATAGGCAGGTTATAGGCAGTTATATGTCCCCATAGGCAAGTGATAAGCAGGTATATGTCCCTATAGGCAGGTAAATGTCCCCAATAGGCAGGTTATAGGCTGTAAAATATCCCTTATAGGCAGGTATAGGCAGGGTTTAAAAAAAAAAAAAATACAAACACTTACCTCACTCCCTCGCTGCTCTGACTCCCAGATGCTCTGCTCCGTCTTCAGGCACAGGCAGTGTGATGTCATCAGGCCGTGCAGGAAACTCTGGACAGCCCCAAGTCTGCGGACGTCTGAGGTCCACTGCGGAGTATCTTCACCTGTATGCGCTCTCAGAGGAGTCGCATACAGGTGAAGAGATCACCAACAACGACCAGGCCACGGCAGTGCCCGGACACTGTCTGCGTACTCGGGATTCTGCTGTATGCGCTCCCTGAGGAGTTGCATGTAGCAGAAGTGTCCCTGCCGGTGCCCGGGCCATCACAGTGCCCGAGCCCCGAAAGTGACTGGAGTATAAGCTGAGGTCGGATTTTTCAGCACATTTTTTGTGCTGAAAAACTCGGCTTATACTCGAGTATATACGGTACATCTCATTAGTATTTGATAGCACTGCCCTAAAACTGTATGACTTCTCACAATAGTGGTTAAGGAAATTATAAGGAACTCCTCCTGACAGTACTGGGGTAACAGAGCCATCTTTGTAGGTCTCCTGGCTCACACCTGCCTTTTCAGCTTTGACCATAATATTTCAATAGGATTGAAATCAGGGCTTTGTGATGGTTACTCCAAAAGATTGACTTGGTTATCCTTACGCCACTTTGTAATCAGTTTGCCAGTATACTTTGGGTCATTGTCCATTTGGAAAACCCATTTCTGCCCAAGCATTAACTTCCTGACTGATGTCTTGAGATATTGCTTCAGTATTGCCACATAATCTTCTTTCCTCGTGATGCCATCCATTTTGTGAAGTGCACGAGTCCTTCCTGCAGAAAAATAACCCCACAACATAATGCTGTCACTCCTGTGTTTCACAGGTGAGATGGTGTTCTTAGGCTCTCCCTTTTACCTCTAAACGTAATGATGGTCATTATGACCAAACAGTTTAATTTTAGTTTTGTCAGACCACAGGACATGTCTCCAAAAATGTAGGTCTTTGTTCCTATGTGCATTTACAAACATTAATCTGCCTTTTATTTGTTTCTTTTGGAGTAATGGCTTCTTCCTGGCAGAGTGGCATTTCAGCCCATTTTGATACAGTTTCATTGTGGATGATGACACAATCTTACCTGCTTCCGCCAGCATCTTCACGAGGTCTTTTGCTTTTGTTCTAGGGTTGATATGCACATATCGGACCAAAGCACGTTCATCTCTGAGACACAGAACCTGTCACCTTACTGAGAGGTATGCTGGCTGGACATTCCCATCTTGTTTGTACTTGCGTAGAATTGTTTGTACAGATGAACAAGGCATCTTCAGGTATCTGGAAATTGCTCCCAAGAATGAACCAGACTTGTGCAAGTGCACAGTTCTCTTTCTAATATCTTGGCTGATTTCTTAGCAGGGTATGTTTCTCTGATGTGAATTAAAATACATCCACAGGTGTGTCACTTTTTAACTCAGATGTTGCCAATAAACTTAATAGAAGCTTCCAAAGACATGACATCATCATGTGGGCTGTACCAAACTGTTTAAAAGTTTAGCAATCCTAGTCTACCTAAAATAGGTAACGTTTATTCTGATTTAATCTCAGAAGTGAGAAAAACGTGCATGTGTGTCTTTTTATAGTCTATGTAAACTTCTGGTTTCAACTGTATATACATTACTATTTTTCTGGTGTTTATCATATGAAGTATATTTGATACTCTAGGTAACTACAGGTTCAACTTTGTTGGAGATACAGGATGGTAAGGAATTAGGTTGTGTAGGTTTTAATTTTTTATTATTGTCCTTGTTAGTACTTGTTTTTGTATTTTGTTATTATGTGAAAAGGTATTTTTTTCCATTTTATTTTTGATTGAGCACTGCACAGTTTTTTTCTATATATAATATATATTATGTAGGAAGAATGTGTAGAAAAAGTGAGACTGCATGAAAAAAAAAATCTATTAATGTACAACCATTATATTAAATCAAACCAATACCAAGATAGCCCAGAATTTAACAGTCTAGCTTTGGTTCAGTATAGTTCTGGGAGGTTTGAGCTATGGAGCTGGAATCCAGACTTTAAATATGCTTAATTATGAAATTATGCCCACATCATGGCACTTTGAAAGCAACCTTACCCCTGAATAGTAGCTGAGAACTAAAGGCTGAATTTTTGCCTTCCCAATGCTTTTTTACTTCATTTATCTCATTAGCCACAAATTGTACAAACCGACATGATAGGTCTGTTGATCCCATATTCTGGAGAATGTTAGAGAATGTTTTTTTCTTTTGCTGTGCTCAGATCTGAATCTAGAATAAGAGTGGAGAGTGGATCTCTTAAATGTGACATGTTTGAGACTTTAAAGGGGGCATTATAGAAGATTGTGGTCTTTAGATATATTTGTGGCCACCTTATGTCAATACATCAAGTGTGTGAACATATGTTACAATCCTCTAAATCAAGGGAGTCAAGCTCAGGCCTGCGGGCCAACTCGGTCCCACAGAGCAATTATATTTGGTCTGCGAGTAAAACATTATCTGAAAAAGATCTCAAATCTACTAAAAAAAATACAAAAATAAAATCACTTTCCAAAAATCAAGGACGGCGCTACATCAGGAATTTGGACATTGAAAATTGCCGGGAAATACAGTAATTAAAATTCTGTAGGCGCTTTTTATTGGTCGGCAAAAACCAACCAATCAGAATAGGAGCGACAGTGACCCATTAAAACCTATGGAGAAGTATTTACCAATCAAATTCAAAGGCGGGACAGTTCAAAATACAGTAAAAATGCAGAAAAGAGCTGATTGGTTGAGCTAGCGGGGGCTTGGCCATCCTGGCCAATAAGAATAGGAGCGACAGGGACCCATTATGACCTATGGAGAAGAATTGACCAATCAAATTCAAAGGTGGGACAGTTCAAAATACAGTAAAAAGGCAGAAAAGAGCTGATTGGTTGAGCTAGCCCGGCCAATCAGAGCGCAAGCTACTTTCTCCCATTGTAGTCTATGGACAGATCGGGGCACTGAAATCTCAGCGCCGTGGGACATGGAGTATTAGTAAATAAATCGTTTTTATTAAGTTTAAAACATTCTCTGTAAAAGAGCTAAAACTTTCTATAAAGATACAGAAATAAAATCCCTAACAACGCATTTGTCGCAGAGACTGGCGCAACATCGGGAATTGGGATATAGAGAATTGCCATGAAATACAGGAATTCAAATTCTGTAAGTGCTTCTGTACATGGCAGAAATCAAATGATAAGACTCACGAAGTTGTACCGATGTGTATATAAAATGAACAATAATATGGGGGTAACGAAAAAAAATATTAATTCAATAAATTCATTTTTATTTCTTTATTTTCGTTAGCCCCATATTATTGTTCATTTTATATACACATCGGTACACGTCGATGAGTATTATCATTTGACTTCTGCCATGTACAGTTTTATTATAGATTGCATTTGAAAACCCATAAGAGCGTGCTCGCTCTCCCATTGGTGCAAATCACCGCGCCTCTTTTAACTTGGCCAATCACAAACAGAGCTCGCTCTGCATTTCTTTTCCCCATAGAACTCTATGAGAAGGTAGCTCACCCGCTGATTGTCTAAGCTGGTCGAGCCCCTCTTCCCTCCAACCAATCACAGTACTAGAATATTTCTCATAGACAGTAATAACTTTTAGGGCTCCCTTCTATCGCGCCCTTCTTGCTCCACTCAAAATAAACCACTACATTGATTGGTGGATTCATATCTGCTGCCTGGGCTCACCAATCAGCTCTTTTCTGCCTTTTTTACTGTATTTTGAACTGTTCCTCCTTTTCATTTGATTGGTCAATAATTCTTCATAGCTTATAATGGGTCCCTGTTGCTCCTATTCTGATTGGCTGGTTTTTGCCGACCAATGAGAAGAGCTTGAAGAATTTGAATTACTGTATTTCCCGGCAATTCTCTATATTCCAATTCCTGATGTAGCGCTGGTCTCAGCGACAAACGCATTGTTAGGGATTTGATTGATTTATGTTTATAAAAGGTTTCAACTCTTTTTCAGATAATATTTTACACCTAATAAAAATGATTTTTTTAGTCATACTCCATGCCGCACGGCGCTGAGAGACGAGATTTCATTGCCCCGATCTCTCCATTGACTACAATGGGACAAAGTAGCTCGTGCTCTGATTGGCCAGGATTGCCAAACCCCCGCTAGCTCAACCAATCGGCTCTTTTCTGCATTTTTACTGTATTTTGAACTGTCCCGCCTTTGAATTTGATTGGTCAATACTTCTCCATAGGTTTTAATGGGTCACTGTCGCTCCTATTCTGATTGGCTGGTTTCTGCCGACCAATGAGAAGCGCTTACAAAATTTGAATTACCGTATTTCCCGGCAATTTCCAAGATCCTAATTCCTGATGTTGCGCCGTTCTAGATTTTTGGAAAGTGATTTTTTTTTTTTTTTATTTAGCTCTTTTTCTGATAATGTTTTACACCTAATAAAAGCGATTTTTTTTAAATCATACTCCATGCCTCATGGAGCTGATAGCTGAGATGGGTTTTTTTTGTGATCTTCTATATGTTTCCTCTCATGTTACATTCTCGCTTCACTTCGCCTCCTCCAGCTCGTTTAGACCAACTTCAACTAGGTCTGCCTGTCGGAGCTGGCGAGCGCTGCAATGCGCCTCACTTTGTCGACCCGCGATCATACATGCCTCGGAGTATTCTAATGGGCCGTGTCCCGCCCCAGAATGTCCACTCTGCGCCCATTGCACGCCTGTTCATTGCACGCCCGCGCCTAACATCGAATCAATCCCTGCGTCCGACAGGGGATTCGGATCGGTGAGGCGCCGTTTTCGCCAGAAAACAGGCGCAAATCCCGATCATACATGTCGCCCTTAGTGCTCAGTGTTAGACTGGGATGTCTGGGGCCCACCTGTAGAGCTGATTTTTGGGCCCACCAAAGGAGTTAATTCTTGGGGCCCATCAGTGGAGTTAATTCTTGGGGCCCATCAGTGGAGTTAATTCTTGGAGTTCATTCTACAGCTACTGTATAAGGCTATGTCTACGCGGCATAGCTTTACTGTCAGATTTTCAGGGGATTCAGTATTTTGAATCTGCCAAAAGTGTTGCATGGAGAGCAATAAATGCTCTGTGCTGTAGTCTACACAGCATGGATTTTTTACTGTCAGGTTTAATATCCGGTGGATTCTGCTCAGATTTGTCATAGGCCCATACATTGAGTGTATGGGGCCGACAGCAAATCCAAAAACTGACTGCGACTTTTACGAAAATCTGCGCTAAAATCCATGTTCCTGCAAGTGTCAAAATGCCACCGGATTTTGGACAGCATTTTGACAGTTGCCGTGTAGACTTAGCCTAAGACTGCAAATGACTCTTTCTTTGCCTCTTGTTTCCTGCCTCTTTTTCTCTACGTTTCTCCCTGAAAGGAGACCATCATTCACAGGTGCCTGCTGAGCGCCCACCGGGCAAAATGCACATTTATATTAGAAAAACACGGGGAAGCCATGGTGTTGCCAATAGTCCCACCTCTGATGTGTCTGCCAGTGGCCGGACAAGATGTCAGCAAACATGTACAACTGTTGATGGACACATCGGAGGCAGGGCTGCACCACAACAGCACTGTGTATTCTTACCGCATATATAAATCAGCTCCATTAGCGATTATTATATGGCATGTAAGGGCAGCATGGTAGCTCAGTGGTCAGCACTGTTAGCTTTCAGCACTGTGGTCTTGTATTCAAGTCTGACCAGGGATAACATTTACATGGAGTTTGTATAGGTGAGTTTCCTCCAGGTACTCCAGTTTCTTCCCACACTCCAAAAAAAAGGCATACAGATGGGTTAATATTAAGATTTAGATTGTGAGCCTCAATGGAGAGAGCAGTGTGAATGTTGGTAATCAGTATACAGCGCAGTGGAATATGTTAGCGCTATATTCATTTATAAAATAAATAAATGTGTAGCTAACAGTATAGAAACTGAATACTGTATAAAAGGCTTCATGGTAGGGTAGGGAGGTGGGTGATTTTAAATGGTTCTCCACAGGCTCGGACTGGCCCACAGTGGAATAGGGGAAACCCCCGGTGGGCCCTGAACATGGCAGACCTAAAGTTGTTTTTTTTAACTGCATATACATCCTCAGAAGAAGCAAAAAAAATAGAAAAAGTGGCTGAAAGCATGAAGCAGAGTATAGAAGACATGTAAAGTCATTAACAGCAGCTGTAGGGTGGGTCCCTAAAATAAACTTCACCAGTGGGCCCTTTCAGACTCAACTGGTGGGCCCCTAGAGTCAACTCCACCTGTGGGCCCTAGGCACCCCAGTCCAACACTGGTCCTCCACCTGTCAGAGGTACTGAGATAGAGGCCAGTGGGGTGACTGTAGCTAGTTACACCAGTAGAATTAGTTAAATACACCATTAGGCTATGTTCACACAGCTTATTGCGGTGTGTATAGTGCGTGCCGCAATATGCCGGATGTTTTGGAACCAACATGTAATTCCAAAGCATGGGGAGGCGGCCGGGCACCAGCCCCATAGACATGCATTGTCAGCGGCCCGTATACGGCGCTATCAATTGACATGCCAATTCTACCCCCGCACGTACAATACGATCGTATTGTACGCACGGAGGGGACGACGCGTAATCCATAGCTCTCTATGAGAGGTATGAATTACCGTAATTGCAGCGCGCATTTTGCAGCGTATAATAAAGTCACACAAAGGATGTAACTAGGACAAGTCATCATCCTCACCAGGGCTAATCATGAAAGGAAAGATACTCCATCCCTTACGCACATTGCACTGTCAGGATTATTTTTAGGTAGGTTTCCCACTATGTCGGAAGAACCAGAAACCTACACAACCAAGAGAGACTTGACTCTGGGGCAGTGTGTCCCCGCTGTGTACATTACATTATGGCATTGCATGGCCTCGCCCACAGTTTGCTTGGGAGATAGTAAATCTCTTTTGTTCTTGGTTACCTGGGTGTAATTACTGTCTGCATGAACTGGTGTCTCTGAGAGCACCTGCAGCAGGAGGCCAGTGACGTGAGGGGCGGGGAGGGGGAGATCCACACCAGATGTTCCCTGGGACAGATGGTGCTTCATTGCAGCCTGCCTTATACAACACTGAGTGTTTCAACATTATTAACTCCTTCACGGCCACCTTTTATTTTTTACATTGTAGGTGCACCGAAGAAAACTAATTTATACGCTGCATTGTTACATTTGAATGCAGGGGACATAATACATTAAGGCTGCCAGCAGTAGTATATCCAGCTTTTATTGTACAACCTAAGAACTTTCATAGTGAATCTGCTTTTCATGTAAAGCCTCTAGCATGGTGACCAGTCACACATCTAATTATAGCTTCCACCCCTTCTGAATACATACAGCAATACCTTGGTAATCATCGCTATTTTGATTCAGAAGGCAGGTTTAATACCAAAAAGGTTGAGTACCAAATTTTTCCCATAAGGAATAATATACCTTGAATTAAAGGGGTTTTGACACTTTTTAAAGGGAACCTGTCAGGAGGTTTGTACAGCCCTCTCTGAGAGACGGATATGACAGCAGAAGAGAAGCTGAGCTCTGTGATACAGTATATAGGTTAAAATGCTATGGAGCACGAATTCAGAGTAAAAGCAGAGAAAAAACTGACCGTAATCCTTAAAGGGGTTGTCTCACTACATTGATTCATCTTACCTCAGTCCTGTTTTCTTGGTTTCATTTTGAATTCAGGGGCGTGTTTACTGGCTTCTACTAGGCTGCAGTAGAAGCCAGGTCTGTAGCTATGGCAACCAGCACTGACAGACAGCCTATCATGAGAGATTGAACAGGTCTGTAGCTATAGCAACCTGAGGAGCTGATGCAGCCCATACAAGAGGGGATATCTAGGAATAGGTAGGATAATGTTAATGGACATATATTGCAAAGTGACTTGTTTTTGCAAGATCTATAACATAAAAAGTAATCCTTGTAGTGAGACAACCCCTTTAAGAGAAAATAAGAGCCCAGCTAACCAATACTTGCCAACTTTTGAAAGTTGCCATCAGGGAGAATGGAAGCTGCAGCGCTGGTAGCCCTAAATAGTTGCATGGCCCACGCCATATGTGTATCAAGCCACTTCTCCTTCACAAAAATGTCATGCTCTCTACACCCAGCTATGTAAAGGCTCTTTAAGAAAGCTAATTGAGGGTTTTGGCATCATTTAGCTTTTCTGGACGTTGGATAGTCTGTTCAGAATCCAGGAGAGCTGGGAGATACCACCAAATTGTGCATGAACCTAAACCGTTACACTACAACCAATATTTCCACCATACAATGACCATATAGTGGTAGATATCAGTGTACACAGGCTCTGCAGACTGTATATTACCCCCAAACAGTGACCATATGGTGGTATATATCAGTGTACACAGGCTCTACAGACTGTATATTACCTACATACATTGACCATATAGTGGTAGATTTCAGAGTACATAGGCTCTGCAGACTGTATATTACCCCCATACATTGACCATATAGTGGTAGATACCAGTGTACACGGGATAAACAGACCTTTAAGTGATTACAGTGCTATTACATCCAGGGACTCACTGGAGACATCTTCTATGACTGGAATTTTTCTCTTACCCTTTTCTTCTCCAACCTGTCCAGGCCGCTATGATGACTTCTCCCAACCACGATTAATTCCTCCAGAATTTACCACACAAACATCCTAGAATTGAATTTTTTCCCTACCTGTTCTCACGCTCTGTACAAACTCCACACAGAGTGATAGATGGCTAGTTGGTGGGTATCGGGTGAAAGGTGCAGGTGGGGAGTAAGGGGGGGATAGGTGGAGGGGAGGGAAGTATAGGGTAATGTGGAATGGTTATGAGGTAATAAGAGGAGGTGGTAATGGAGGGTTGTGTTTTGTGTAAGAAAGTAATAAAATGGTGAAATAGGGCTATTGTTGAGTATTTATTTAGATAAGTGTTTTTTTGTGCAATTTTTTCCCATTTAAGTCATGTGTTAGTAATGGAGGTGTCTGACAGCTCCACTGATGGTCCACTTCTTGGGCGGCTGCGGGCTGTTTTTCTAAAAGTGGGAATCGAACACTATCCATGGACTTTCCCATCCTGATAGTATCCTGCTGCAGCTGTCAGTCTTACCTTGGCTGGTTACGGAAAATGGGGGAGACCCCACATCATTTATTTCTTTCAAAAATCCTAAAACAGGCAACTACTGTAATCATTAGGTTATCAATAAATAAATAAATTTTTGGAAAAAAAACATTGCGGGATTCCCCACATTTTCCATAACCAGCCAAGATAACACGACTGTTGCAGCCTGATACTATCAGAATGGGAAGGTCCATGGATATTGGTCCTTTGCCACTCTAAAAATACTAGACCGCAGCCGCCCCAGAAGTGGACCATTACATTAGAGGGTCCGCTTCTGATGGTTACCTGGCTCTTCCCAGTACCCCTGGTACATGGAGTATTGGGGTTATAGGGAAATGGGGTTAGTTTCAGCCTTGGGCATCTTTCAGATGCCTTTATTACTAGTACTTGAATTAAATGAAAAAAAGAGACACAATTTGCACAAGAAAGCTTTTATTCAAATAAACACTCCTTGACAGCAGCCCTCATTAACCATTTGATGAAAAAAAAAAATATGTCCAAGGTTGATCCGATGTAGTCCACCAAATCTGAAGTAATCCAAATGGGAACCTGTAAAGTAAAAAGGAAACAACCAATTTTCAAAAT
>JAODAL010079796.1:0-12455 GCA_025379985.1 Phyllomedusa bahiana | reverse complement strand
CGCTAATATCTCTCACTGCTATGCTATCATAGCAGAGGGAGGGGAAGCTACAAAGACAAGTCATGTACATATGGGAAGTTTAAAAAATTATACTAAAAAAAGCATCAAATTAAAAAAAAAAATCATATAAAAGTTACATATGGCTTGTCAAGATGTGAAAAAAATATAGATGGTAGTGCCCCTTTAATGAGTGGCCACATGGATTTACAGGTGGTCACCTGCAAAACTGCGCAGCCAGTAAGCGGTGAACATGGATGAATATTGATCTTTAATGGCCGTGTGGTTATGTGGGTGTTCACCTGCAAATCCAAATATCTGCTCATTGAGGTAATTAAAATTCCCTGGCAGCGGGTGCCCCAGTGGTTCAAACCACATCACAGTACACAGAGACCGCACCATACATTCAGTCCCTTATCAGAAGAAATAGCTGATTTTCTTCTGCAGCCGCCATGGGGTACAGGATGTCATGTTCTACAACAGCCACCAGATCGCTGCTTCTGCTCTACGATTTATTTTTAACTCAGCATGGTTTACAGGGTGTTATCCTTAAGGGCCCCAATGCAAAATCTGTAAGACCCCCCACTACCATCAACCAATAGTAATAGCATTGTCAAGAGAATGGCAGTGAAACCTTTCTTTTACCCCTCTCAAGTATCCTGCAGGGGGGAGCATAGCAGATTTTAGGTAAGAGCAAATATTTGGTAAAAGTGGATATGAGGTCTTATAATGGGAAAATGTGCAACTATCTTTTTGTTAAACACTTTAATAACATTTGGGGCTCCATATGTTATGCATATTGTTTTACACTTTAAGAGACAGCGGCATGACCGTTATAACAGTATTGCAAAATACACAATTTTAGATCAGCCATCCGGTAGATTGTCTACAGCTTCTATAGCAGTCATTGAAACTAGAACTTTATCTGATTGACAATTTATCACGTAAATGTAAGCACCGTAGGAAAGCTGAACAAGGCTTCTGAGATGTGGCTGTATCCCTCCCAGCAGTATGAACAGTGTGCAGCATGCCTGGTGGCGTACCTGAAGGAAAAAATATCACCATTGAATGTCAAGTTGCTAAAAACCTTCATCATCCTTTTACCCGTCTATAGTCTGAATTTGGTAGTGCAGCTCAGCTCCACTAAAGGGAATCAGGCTGAGTTGAGGGGCGTAACTACCAGGGTAGCAGACGTAGCAGCTGCCCGGGGCCCGTGCTCTTAGGGGGCCCACGCTCCGGGGCAGCTGCTGCTACCCCGGTAGTTCGGCTCCTGCGCCTGCCGGCAGTGAACATACTAGTTCACTGCGGCGGACGCGGAGCTGCGGGACCCGGCGCTTCGTACATCTGAGCGCCGAGGCCCTCCGGCCCGAGCACTCAAAGGCAGGACTGGCCGGTATTAGCAGAGCAGAGCGGCTACGATCTGCTTATCAGCCTGCGCCGGCCCACAGTGCGCGGTCACATCGTTGGAGCAAGAGACAGGTGAGTAAGTGAGTTCTTATTTTTTTAATATTAATGAAGCCCCCTGCCTGCCTATATATTGCTCCCAATAGCCCTGCCTGCCTAAATATTGGCCCCTATAGCCCTGCCTGCCTATATATTGGTCCCTATAGCCCTGCCTGCCTATATATCTAGCCCCTATAGCCCTGCCTGCCTATATATCTAGCCCCTATAGCCCTGCCTGCCTATATATCTAGCCCCTATAGCCCTGTCTGCCTATATATTGGTCCCTATAGCCCTGCCTGCCTATATATCTAGCCCCTATAGCCCTGCCTGCCTATATATTGGTCCCTATAGCCCTGCCTGCCTATATATCTAGCCCCTATAGCCCTGTCTGCCTATATATCTAGCCCCTATAGCCCTGCCTGCCTATATATTGGTCCCTATAGCCCTGCCTATATATCTAGCCCCTATAGCCCTGCCTGCCTATATATCTAGCCCCTATAGCCCTGTCTGCCTATATATTGGCCTCTATAGCCCTGCCTGCCTATATATCTAGCCCCTGTAGCCCTGTCTGCCTATATATATGGCCCCTATAGCCCTGCCTATATATTGGCCTCTATAGCCCTGCCTGCCTTTATATATATATATATATATATATATATTTATATATATATATATATATATATGGCCCCTATAGACTTTCCTAAGCCCTGTCTGCCTATATATATGGCCCATATAGCCTACCCTATGCCCTGCCTACCTGAATGGGGCCCCTATAGCCTACCCTGTGCCCTGCCTGCCTGTATGTAGCCCCTATAGCCTACCCTAAGCCCTACCTGCCTACATATATGGCCCCTATAGCTACCTAAGCTCTGCCTTCCTACCTATATGGCCCCAATATCCTGCCTGCCTATCTATATGAGGCCCTATAGCTACCTAAACTCTGCCTATCCATATGGGGCCCTATAGCTATCTAAACTCTGCCTGTCTATATGGGGCCCTATACTCTACCTAAACCCTGCTTGACTGCCTATATGGGGCCATATAGCTACCTAAACTCTGCCTATCTATATGGGGCCCTCTAGCTACCTAAACTCTGCCTGCCTATATGAGGAACCTATTGGCTACCTAAACCTGGCCTATCTGGGGCCCTATATAGCCCTAAGCTCTAATCCCTGCCTGCCTAAATGGACCCCATATAACTGGGGAGCAGGGAGTGAGGTGCTGGAAAAGTGAGGATTCTAAGACATTTGTGTTTAAATCTCCAGGGACAAGTGGTCGGGAGAATTCAACATGGCGGTCTGGACCGGATGCAGAACAAAAGGAAAGTCAACGACTTGTCAGAGAAACGTCACCTGTGAGTCACAAGATGTAACTACACTTTTAATCACATAGTCTGTGTACACTATATGGTCACTGTATGGTGGTTATATACAGTCTGCAGAGCCTGTGTACACTGATATCTACCACTATATGGTCACTATATGGTGGTTATATACAGTCTGCAGACCCTGTGTACACTAGTATATACCACTATGTGGTCACTATATGGCAGTACTATTGGTCTTTGTGTACTGATCAGTAATAGTGTAGGGGTATTATTCAGTCACTTTGTGGTCATGTTCTGGTGGTGTAATTGGGTCCATATGTAGTAGGGTTATTGGTAATTTTGGTTTTGGTATAGTGGATTTGTTTGGTAGCGGTATGATGGTGATATGTATGGTGAGGTATTTGCCCCTTGTATTATCTACATTATCCAACTTCATGTCCTGGTAAATGTTAGTGGATGTGGAAGTTTGCGAGGGGGGGGGGAGCCAAAAGTTTGCTTTGGGGCCCAGGCTTCTCTAGTTACGCCCCTGTCTGAGTTGTAATGCCAGACACAGCCCATGGATAAGAGTGGTGATGTTTCTAGTTCCATGCAACCATTTATTAGCAAATCTGCACTAACAAGGGAATAAAGCATGTATTACTACACATCTAGGCAGATTTCTTCAGATTCCTAAGCAGTATACCTATAATAAACCTTAATTGCTCCAGTATTCCTGCATTATAGGATAGATTTGTTCTTTGGATGCTTTCTATCAACCATTCTCTAAATGAGGGACCCCTTCTATTAAGGCCCCATTCACATTATGTTTTTGCATCCTCCTTGTTTTATATGTCAGAATACTGTAAAAATGTATCTAGACGGATACCACAGTAAGACAAGGACATAAAATTTTAAAGGGCAAATGTAGTCCTAATTAGGTTTTCAAATTAGGTGGGTGTCTATAATAAGCAATATACTGCAGTAAAAAAATAACTGATAAATCTGTCAAATACCAAATAATGTGTAATCAGTACTGCACATACAGTAAAAGCTGTAATGTATCCCGCACATTACTGTCATTTTGAAGTCCACATTTTGACACTAGAGGGCATCACCCTACTAAAGTGATATCTAACATAATACTGCCAAAAGGATATAGAGAAGCAACAACTCCAGAGGATGAAAGCATATCTGTTATTATCCGCAGGTCTCTGATATGGTATCAGCTGAATCTGTCTGCAGCTAGTGAACTGTTCTTCATGGTTATTGCCACCATGTGCTATGACATGGTGTGTGTGCTGTCCATATAGTGTAAACTAATACCCTGGCTAACAGGCTCAGGCATGGTGAGATCCTGTGCAGTCATGTACAGTAGCTTTAGCGTGAACCACTATTAACTCCCTGCTCTGTCAATGAATCTTGTAGGCTGCAGGCTGCATTGGGCTCTAAGGGTATGTTCACACGACGTATTGCAGCGCGTATAGTATGCGCCGCAATATGCCATGTGCTTTGGAAACACGCGCTGATCAGCACCGCCGGTCCCACGCGTACAATACGATCGTATTGTACGCGTGGGGGGGCGACGCATAATCCATAGCTCCATAGACAGAAACCTTCGAACATCTAAAAAATAAAATATACAGAAAACACACAAAACCTGTTTCCTCATCAAAAATACTTAACTTTCTCTCTCCATCTGTGCCAGTTGATTGTCACATACTGTCAGCATTGAACTTGTTTGACTTATGTTATGTTTGTAACCCTCTTGAATGTACAGCGCCCTGGAATTAATGGCGCTCTAAAAATAAATAATAATAATAATAACTTTGTGTAAAAAAATAAAAAAGTACACATAAAAGTTATCACCACGTCCGGAATGCTTCAGTCTATAAAATTATCACGTTATATAATTTACATGTTGAACATCGCCAAATAAAAATTAAATACATGCCAAAATTTCTTTCTTTTTATTATTCGGCCTCACAAAAAAATGAAATAAAAAGTGATCAAAAACCCTTATTTACCTCACAATGGTACAAAGAAAATGTTAATTTATTCCACAATAAAAAAACCCTGATACAGCAATGTTGACAGAAAAAGAAAAAAGTTACATTTCTTAGAATATTGTCACATAAAAACGTGATGTTCCTACATGAACATTATGGTTGAGGGATGTAACGTGGAGTCTGTAAAAAAGAGGCATGGCCTAAAAAAGTGAGTGAGTGGTCTGTAATAGGGGGTTTGGCTTATAAACAAAAGTCTGCAGTGCATTAATCTCCCTAAAGAACATTTTAACACCAGGTTAGCAATTATCCTGCCTTTATATACTGTATGTTACCAGCTTATTGATCTTAAAGGGAACCTGACCCATAGGTTATGCCCCCCTTGCTGAGGACAACACAAGCTAGTGAAAGACCTGCTGTTCCCAGCATTGTGTCCCTTATTCTGTAAGCTGCTGTCGTTTTAGAGTATTTAATGCTCAAATCTTATTCATGAGCAGGTGTTAGCCCCACCCACCAAAGTTTAGCTCCGCCCACCTGGCAGTTATTCACATGTTTCTACCTATTCAAAATAATAGATTTATCAGTTGAGGTGGGCAGGGCTAGCCTCAGGTGAGCGGAGTATGAAAAAACTTACTCTTTAAATGACTCTCTTCTGGCTGAAAACTGCAGATTTGAGCATTAAATACACGAAAACTCCAGCATCTTACAGAATAAGGGACACAGTGCTGGAGACAGCAGGTCTGACACTGGCTTGTGCTGCCCTCAGCAATGGGGGCATAATCTATGTGACAGGTTCTCTTTAAGAACGTTTGCCAATTATTAATTATTTATAGATAGAAAAGAAAACCACAAAGTTTTCTCTACCAATAACATGTGCTCACAATTCTGCTCCTACACCTTCCTTACCATTGTATATTACACCCTGTCATTGCACCATAGAATAGACCATGGATCATAGTTAGGGTTGCTATCTATTTTACTCAAATATACCAACCAGGTTTAGAATGCATTTACATGTACCCGTTTTGTGGTGTTTTAACCTAGCTTTTGATCAAAATGTGCATAAAAATAGCACAAAAACGGCATGTGTGAATACATACCTCCTGACTGCCCCGGATTCCACAATTGCTAGTAGTATAATGTTGTACCGTGTTAGCCATAGATTCCACAAGACAGTCCTGAATGTCAAGGGCTGTCTCAGAGACCCAGATGGTTGAAGGCATGATCTGGGGATGTTTATTTAACTGTTTAGTTATTTTACCAATTAACCTGCAAGCCATAGGCTACATTAGGCTAGTGGCCTACAGGACGTCAGGGGTGTTTTGCAACATAGGTGGCACCCTAAAACTAACCAGCCCACAGTCATCCCAGAAGCAGAATATAACATTGGAGATTACACTTCTAATGGAGTTACCAAATATAATTAGAAAGTAGTCATGCTCCACACTATTCAGTTCTATTGGCCACTGCGCACCATGTGACAATTACATCACAGACAAGTATATACTATATAAGCTTCATTTGGTGTTTTTTGGCAGTCATAGCTCCAAAATCTTTGATGGTGCTGCTTGTTGTTGGGGCAGCACTGCTTAGTCTTTTAGATAGGTAGTGTGTGTGGTATTCAATTATCTCCTGGTATACTACAGATACGGTGAAATATATTATTGTGGTCTCATTACATTATCAGTCTCTGATAGTAGAATATTACATGCTATTAGCAACGGAATATTTACAGAGCATATTAGGGTAGTCAATTAATATTTAAGTGTTAGCTAGTAAAAAAAAAACTATAGAATTGGGTGATAGGTGGGAAATCTTTGGTAACAAGTTACGGTGCCATCTGGCAAATAGGAATTTATATACTTTTAATGGTAACCCAGTACTCGTGGTATGTTGGGTACTAGGGTAATAGTTAGCATCAGCCTTGAGGTGACAAAAAACACCACTGGTGGACACCAAGCCCCAACAATATTAATGAAAAGGTGTCTAATGATTTTTGTTTTTTTTTTACAAGTTTTGTACTACGTCGGATTTTATGGATTGTGTCGGAACCTTTAGATTACGTTGAACCAATGTTGAATCCATTTCTTTAGAAAAATAGTTATATAAGGTTATAATTAGGGAATATTTATTTAAAGAAAGCTTTTTTGTTTTGTCTCAGTAGTTTTTTTACCATTTCATAACAGATACGTCTCCATTACTTTTGTTGGAGCAAGTCTGTGTTTTTTGTCATTGTCACCCCAAGGTATATACTAATCCCCTCTTACTATTATTCCAGGAGCCAATGCACCAGGTTTATTGTCAGAAGTGGACCATCTATTGTGATGATCAACTTCTGGGGTGACTGCAGATTCTAATTTTTAGGGTGGAAAAGATCAATATCCATGGACCTTCCCTTTCTGATAGTATAAGCCTGCAGCTGTTGGTTTTACCTTGGAAGGAGAGGGGCTCACACTGGTTTCTTTTAATTATTGTTTTACTTACCATAGTGTAAGCTTATTTCTCTATTTTGATAAATAATTATGAACAAATTATGTTAAGTTCTCCCACTCTTCATAACTATCCAAAGTAACACCAACAGATTCTTAAAAATCCGCAGCTACCTCAGAACCTGACCATCATATTAGATAGTCCACTTCCAAGGGCAACCAAGCTCTTTGTAATAAAATGTAATGAAATTGCACTATAATCACTTACACCATCTGCAAATACCTCTATACAACTGATATCCACCACTATGTGGTCTCTGTATATATGGCAGTAATATTGGTCGTAGTATAACAGTTTATATTCAGAAGAGCATGGCAGTATTATTCAGTTACTATGTGGTGGTGATAAATGGTCGTGGTATGGCTGTATTATTTGTTCCTTTTATATTACTATTATTGATAATACTGGTCTTGGTATACTGAGTATGAGGATAATATTTATTTCTTCTATTGCGGTATTATTGTATAAATTGTTTTGTAGATATTTGTATGTATTTATTAAAATAAAATATATTATTTTATATAAATACATCTTTATAGACCATTGTAACCCCACTGTTTTTTGGTGCTGGTCTACTGCAGAAAGCTGGGCATGATTTGGTATGCTTAGGTGTGGTTAGAGATTTGATCTGTAGTGATGTCATGTGCTTGGATATGGTTAGAGGAGGGGCCTGATGTGACCCACTTTGCATTCACTAAATGTTCAGAGGTATGGACCTGTTCCTGTACCATCAGCAGTGGGTGCTGGTGGTAATATACAGCTGACATCCCGCTGACACAGCCATGATCAGAGTTATCCTCTGTCAGCCCTTCCACGTCCTGATTACACTGTGATGACTGGTTACTGTTGCATTAGGGACCAATTAATATCCCCAAGGACTGCTTAGGTGAAAGCCTATTCTGCTATGTCAAAAGGTACAGGCTAATAGATTGCCTGTCAGTGTATGGGTGGGTTCACATTTTGTTTGTGGCTCCATTTCAGGTATCTATTGGAAAACCAAGAAAAATGTGGTGTTTACTACGTTAGAGTCCAAGAAAGCAATTGAGCAAGCATTGTCTCTTTTCAACTATGTTTGTTATATTTGTCAATCATATATGCGTTATGCAGTGTAGACAAATCTTTGTGTCCAAATCATGAAGCAAACATTTGCTCCATTGTATAATATGGTCCTCTGGAGGTCGCCTTGCTCACACCTGCCTTTTCAGCTTTACCCATAAGTTTTCAATAGATTGAGATCAGGGCTTTGTAATGGCCATTCAAAAACATTAAGTTGGTTATCCTTAAGCCACTTTCTAACCAGTTTGGCAGAATGCTTCGGGTCATTGTCCATTTGGAAGACCAATTTCCTCCCAAGGTTTAACCTCCTGGCTGATGTCTTGAGATGTTGCTTCAGAATTGCCACATAATCTTCTTTTATCATGATGCCATTTATTTTGTGAAGTGCATCAGTCCCTCCTGAAGAAAAACAACCCCACTACATAATACTGCCACCCCTCAGTTGGGATGGTGTTCATAGGCTTCCAAGCTTCTCTCTTTCCTCCAAATGTAGGAAAGGTCATTATGGCCAAACAGTTCAATTTTAGTTTCGTCAGACCAAAAGACATGTCTCCAAAAATGTAGGTCTTTGTTCCTGTGCATTTGCAAACATTAATCTGCCTTTTATATGTTTCTTTTGGAGTAATGGCTTCTTCCTGGCAGAGTAGCCTTTCAGCCCATGTTGATACAGTGCTCGTTTCACTGTGGATAATGACACAATCTTACCACCTTCCACCAGCATCTTCACAAAGACTTTTTCTTTTGTTCTTGGGTTGATATGCACATGTTGGACCAAAACACATTCATGTCGGACAGAACCCATCTCCTTTCTGAGCGGCATGATGGCTGGACATTCCCATCTTGTTTGTACTTGCATATAATGAGGCACCTTCAGGTATCTGAAAATTGTATCCAAGGATGATTCAGACTTGTGCAAGCCCACAATTCGCTTCCTGATGTCTTTGCTGATTTCTTTCGACTTTCCCATGATGTTACACACAGAAGCAGTGTGTTCCTGATCTCTATTAAAATATATGCACAGGTGTTTCTCTACTTAACTCAGATGTTGCCAATAAACCTATCAGAATCTTCCAAAGAAATGATATCATCCTATGGACTATCCCAAATTGTTTAAAGGCATAGTAATCCTAGTGTATGTAAACTTTTGCCAAAAGTAATAATAATGCCTTAAAAAATTCCCTCTCTCTCATTATTCTGGCATTCGTCAAATTTAAATAACTTTGGTAATCCTAATTGACCTAAAACAGGTAAGGTTTATTCTAATTTTGTGTCCTTTCATGTGAGAAAAACATGCATATGTGTCTTTTTATATAGTGTGTGTTTCAACTATATATGTATACAGTTAAAGTTTCTATACTGCTGGCAACAAAAGTGAGTATGCCTCAAAGTGAAAATGGACAAATTGTGCCCAATTTGCCATTTTCCCTCCACAGTGTCATGTGACTCATTAGCGTTACAAGGACTCAGGTGTGAATGGGGAGTCGGTGTGTTAATTTTGATGTTATCGTTCTCACACTTGGTCCCTGGAAGTTCAGCATGGCACATGGCAAAAAACTGTCTGAGGATCTGTTAAAAAAGAATTGTTGTTGAAAAATGACATATGTTCATCAAATTCAACCAAAGGTGGGGAAAATGTAGGTGAAGGGAGGGAGATAAGGAGTTTAAGCCTAGTTTCCCCTACTGATTAAACCTTTGAAACCTATAAGGCAAGAACCAATCTACTCCAAGGAAGATTTCATTTCTGATCCCAGAGTTGCCATCAGACTGGATCTAGAATTTTACATGGCTAAGTTCGTATTAATAGTCTTTAGTTTCAGGTAGGTATCTAAGCCTTTCTTGAAACTCGCATCTGTTCCTGCTGTGACCAGCTCCTCAGGCAGCTATTCCACAGATTCACAGTTCTTGTCCCCTTGTCTTTTGAGGGGGCTTTACATGAAATAGTTTTTCGCCATACTTTTTGTAGGGACCATTTACATATTTATATAAATTAATCATGTCTCCCTGTAGCCGTCTTTGTTCAAGACTAAATAAGTTCAATTCTTCTAACTTCTCCTCATAACTAAGATGCTCCATTCCCCTTATTGGTTGCTCGTCTTTGAACTCTCTCAAGCTCCATTACATCTTGTCTATAAACTGGATCCCAGAACCGAACAGCATATTCCAAGTGAAGCTGCACCAATGCTTTATACAGTGGTAATATTACATCCTTGTCCCACGAGTCCATGCCTCTTTTAATACACGCCAATATTTTGCTTGCCTTAGAGGCAGCTGATTGACACTTAATGCTGTTCTGTAGTCTATGATCTACAAGAATGCCCAGATTTTTCTCAACAAGCGATGCCTGCAGATTATTAGTACCAAGATGCAGAACTTTACATTTATCCACATTAAACCTCATTTACCAAGAGGATGCCTAAACACCCAGTGTGTCCAGTTCTGCTTGCAATTTATCAGCATCTTCCATAGATTGCATTACACTACATAGCTTAGTGTCATCTGCGAAAATAGAAACATTGCTATTATTCCCCTTCACTATATCATTAATAAATACATTGAATAAAAGTGGACTCAATACTGAGCCCTGCATCACACCACTCATAACAGGGTACCACTCAGAGTAGGAGTCATTTACCACCACTCTCCGATCCGATAGCAAGTTTTTAATTCAATTACACACTGTTGTTTCTAGCCCAATGGATTTTAATTTATCCAATGAACGCTTATGAGGAACAGTGTCAAACGCCTTTGGAAAGTCTAAAAACACTATATCCACAGCCGACCCGCTAGCCAGACTTCTACTTACCTCTTCATAAAAACAGATCAGGTTGGTCTGACAACTTCTGTCCTTAGTAAAACCATGCTGGCAATCACTTATAATAATGTATTCTTCCACATATTCCTGTATATAGTCCCCTATGAGCCCCTCAAACAGTTTTCCCACAATAGAAGTTAAACATACTGGTCTATAATTACCTGGGCAAGACTTGGAGCCTTTTTTGAGGATGGGAAGTTAAGGCAGTGCTGGAAAATAATGGTGGCCGCACAATATATGGGGCTGCTTATCACTATCTAGTCTCATTACAAATAGTAGGAAATGACTTAATGATTGCTTTATTGTTCTCTGGACAGGGATATAAATGATAACAGATCAATTATAAAAGCCATACATAAGAGGATAATGGGTTAATCTTTTTCTGCACTGGGGAGGGGGTTTCTTCATATTTATCAGGTCCAGCTGATAATAATTATTATAACGGGCCCTGGAAGAAAAACTGAAAAGGGGCAATCATCTCACTGTTTTTCTTTCGGGGTCACAAAAAAAATCAGAGAGCCCAAACCCGGGGAAGTCAGTATTTTAAAAAAAATAAAATTTAAAAAAATTTTATATTTAAAAAAAAACCCAAACCCAATTTAAAAAATAAAAAAGTTGTAATGCTTTTTTAAATATGTGAATAGAAAAAATTTGGATGGTTTTAGGGTCTTTTTATGAACGGCGTTCTTTTTGCTTTTTTTTTTGGGACTCGCAATCTCTGCAGACTTGTTTTCATTTTCGGTTCACTTCATGGGGGCCTTTTTAATCTGTTTGTTCTTTTGGCTACTTTTGTTGTTTTTTTTAGACACTAACTATTTTCCCACCTTTAAAAAGTAGGGGGGGGTTTTTTTCCCGTTTTCTTTAGTTAATTCTTTTACCCTTTACTTATTTTATTTTTTCCACTTATAAAATTTTTATATATATATTTATATATATAAATTTTATTTTTGTGGGGCTCAGCTCCGTAAAGGGGGACCAAAAAAAATTTAAATTTTGGCATTTTTCTTTAAAACAGGTTTTTTTTTTTAAACAAAAAAGGGCCCCAGAACAAAAAAACAGCTTTTTCAGCAGGGGGTTTAAAACAGAATTTAAAAACGGGGGTTCTTGCTTCGGGGCAGAAAATTGGAAAACAAAAAAAAAGGTTTCAGTAAACCTTTATAAAAAGTAGCATTTTTTTGGTACACAGGAAATGTCCGCTTTCCTCAGACCCTTTGTAAAAACGGGGGATATTCCCCTTTTACACTCCGGGGGCCTTGGATTTGGCTTTACCCCCCCCCAGGAAAACCTGACCCTTGGTTTATGGGCCCAAAGGGAAAAACCCTGGATTTGGATATGTGGGAGCATTTTC
>JAODAL010079795.1:0-12456 GCA_025379985.1 Phyllomedusa bahiana | reverse complement strand
ATTTTTTGGTATCAGGTTTGCAGGGTAAACCGAAAAGGTGAAGAACTAAAAAGGGAAAAGCAAGTTCCAAAGGCTAGGGGACTGCACAGCAGGAGCTTAACACAATACTCAATCAATGGAGATTCAGGCTTGAGGAGTTTTATATATGCGGGCAACAGGAAACAGGAAACAAGATGGCACCCAGCTGAGACACGATCCACCATCTTGACTGAGGGCAAACTTAAGGGAAAACACAGTAAACAAGTTCCAAGGTATGGCAGGAGATTCCTGACACATGTCTTGAAAGACAAAAACATCCAAAAAGGGAAAAAAAAACAACAAACCGTATTTCCTATTGTGGAAATAAATCCAAGGGGGGGAGAGAGTCTCTGGCAGGAATTATGCGGCAGAAAAAGAAAAATTCTGCATATTGTTCCGATGGAAACAGAGGGAACAGGAGCTCCAAAAAAAAGAAGAATAAGGAGAGAATACTTAGTGCTGGATTCATCAGTCTTTTGGTCTTGACCCGGGAAACTGCTGCTTCTCTGACCACAGCGGGTTATAACTTCGGGACGGATCCGTTGAGTCTTTCACAGGTGTGAGGACGGAAAATGTAGAAGAGCACAGCGATTAAGAACTCCTTTGGGCCATGAAGGGTTATGGCAAAACCGTGGTTTGAGCGTCCTTGAAAATAATAAGTTTGACTGGGAATCCCCAGTGGTAGTTAATTCCATGGTTCTGAGAATTTTTGTGTATTGGGCAAACTCTTTCTCTTTAGCATCATGCCTGCAGATAGGTCTGGGAAGATGGTGATGTTACTGTATTTATCTGGCAAGGGAGGATTCTTCCGGAGGGCTCTCAGGAAATTGTCCTTGGTTCTGAAAAAATTTATTTTTGCTATGACATCCCTTGGAACCGAGGGGCTGAGGTTCTTGGTTTTGGTAGACGATGAATGCGCGATAGTAAGGTCTATCTGGAAGCTTCCGGAAGTACATAAGCCATGAGATCAGTAAGAAATACTGGCAATGAATCTGGGGTAATGGTTTCTGGGACCCCCCGAATCCGTATATTCTCTCTGCGTGATCTATCTTCCAGGTCCAACAGTTTAGAGGACAGCCTCTGTACTTCTTCCTCCAAGGCTGAGTTCGCATCGATGAGCAAATTATGGGTTTTAAAAGCGAATTCCGACATTTTTCCTTCTCAATATGGTCATTCCTTGACACTAAGGATTGGATTCTGAACGAATTGGGCGGTAATTTGTTTGAAGTCACCGATTGGAATATTTTCTTGGGGTATGAGGAGAAGAAGGCGCTGAAGAGTAAGCTCAGTGGAGTTGATTTGTTCCATTTGGTCATTTGAGTCCATATCCATAGAACTTGAATTGGGTGAAATGGATGACAATGGAGGGAAGGAATGTGCCCCTTTGGACGTAGACATTGAGAGGATTTTGGGGGGAAAAACTCTGTAAGTTTAGTGGGTTTAGATTTTGTTTTCCTTTTAGTGGTTCCTCCCATGAGAGCTTGGGCTACAGCTACGCTACTATACAGTAAATAGCCTTTGCTAGCTCCCTTTTTTTTCACTTTTCACCTCCAGAAGTAGGATCACATACTGCAGGTATGCTGTTCAATGTCAGGAAGCAGAGTTATGTATAGCAAACACTCCGCTCAATGTCCGGGAGCAGAGTTATGTATAACGGACACATTGCTCAGCGTCAGAAAGCAGAATTGTGCACAGCAGTCATGCTATTCAGCATCAGGGAGCAGAGTTATATACAGCAGACACGTTGACCAGCGTCAGTGAGTAGATTTATGTATAACAGGCACTCTGTTCAGTTTTGGGGACCAGATGAAAGTAAGACTGACTTGTTGCTCAGTGTGGGTGCCAGTATGCACCCTGTTCTGTGTAGGAAGCAGAGTTATGTAGGAGCAGCCCCGTTTTTCAGAGGAGTTATGTATAACAGGCACCTTTTTGCAGTGTCAGGGGGCAGAGTTACTACAGTAGTCCTGCAATTCAGCTTTCAGGAGCAGAGTAAAGGGACTACCCTGTTTCCCCGATAGTAAAGACAGCGTCTTAAAATTCTTTTTACCCCCAAAAGTCCCAGTATGTCTTACTTTCGGGGTATGTCTTATATAGGGGGAGGTATTGGGCCACTGTAGACAGTTATAGGGTCGGCTGTAGGCAGGTATAGGGCCAGCTGTAGGCAGGTATAGGGCCAGCTGTAGGCAGGTATAGGGCCAGCTGTAGGCAGGTATAAAGGGGCCCGCTGTAGACGGTATAGGGCCAGCTGTAGGCAGGTATAGGGCCCAACTGTAGGCAGGTATAGGGCCAGCTGTAGGCAGGTTTTAGGGCCAGCTGTAGACAGGTATAGGGCCAGCTGTAGACAGGTATAGGGCCAAACTGTAGGCAGGTATGGGCCAGCTATAGACAGGTATAGGGCCAGCTGTAGGCGAAAAACACTTAACCTGGCTCCCCCGCTGCTCCGTCTCCCCGCGCTCCGTCCCCCCGCGCCGCCTCCTCGCTGCTCCGTCTCCCGCGCCGCGCCGCCTCCTCGCTGCTCCGTCTCCCGCGGCCGCCTCCTCGTGGGTCCGTCTCCTGCGCCACGCCGCCTCCTCGCTGCTCCCGGGCCCCCCGCGCTCATTCCCCGGGACAGGCATTGACGTCATCAGGCCGCGCTACGTCTTACTTTCGGGGTACGTCTTACATTTGGCGACCCCCCCAAAACCCCGCTAGGGTCTTAATAAGGGGGGTGTCTTACTATCGGGGAAAAAACGGTTTGGGAAGGTAGCTATAGATTATATGAAACAGGAACCTTTTTTTCTGTGCAAAAAGAAGAGTTATTATGGCAAGCACTCATTTAAATCTAAATTTTGCAGAGTTAGGGGTTTGGAAGAAAGGGGGCATAGGAGGGGGTTTCACGGGGGGACAGAGTTGTGTCAGAAATTTTAAATTTTAAAATTTCGGGGCCCGGGAAGGTTTAGTTATTAACAAAGGGGAAGGGTTTCACAGTGTCAGGTAGCAGATTTATGGGGGGTAGCAACCCAAAAACTTTTAAATTTGCCGGAAACCAGTTTAATGCTGCAGGTGGGCCTTTTTAAATTTTTCCCAGCCCGCGGGAGGTATCATTGCGGGAAAAACCCAGTGTTCAGTGTAGGGCTTTAAAACCCAATGTCCAGCCAGCCTGCTTTTCCCAAAACCGGGAAGTGAAGGTCTCCCCAAAAAAGGGCCCCAATGCCATGGGGGGTTGCGGGAAAACCCCCTGCTTTTTTAGGGGGGGCCACCCATCTGGGGTTGGACCTCCCTCGTTCTGTGTTGTCCGGGCTCCCCTCAAAAGGCCCCCTGCTGGGATGGAGCCCCCTTGTGCTGAAGGAAGGTGCCAACAGATCAGTCCTCACTTTGCAGCAGAAAAAACTGCCAGGCGCAGGTAAAAGGGGGATGCAGCGCAAAAGGAAATTCCGGTCCTGAAGGGGTGGGAAACGCCAAGGTTTAGGGGGGCTAAAAAACCGAGGGGGGAAGGCCCAGAGGCGCCCCGGTCCAGTTTTGGGGTTTATGGGTACACCCAAAAAAAGGGGTTTAGTTGGGCAGATTAAATGTCTTCCACAGAGCCCACCCCTTTTCCCTCCGTTGCCATTAAGGTCCAGGCCACGCCCGACTTGGGTTATCTTTAAAACCCGTAACCATTTTGGCCATTTGCTTGGGGCCCAAATTTTCCCCTTTTTGGAAGCCCAAAACTTTTTCCCTCCCCAAAAACCCTTTAACTTCCGGTTAAATCCCCTTAAAGATGTTGCTTCAGAAAATTGCCCAATAACCTTTTTTCCCCATGATGCCCCTTCCATTTTGGGAAGTGAAACCAAAAACAAATTTCCAAACTAACCCTGAAAGCAAAAACAAACCCACAACATGATGCTGCCTCCCCCATGCTCCCCAGTGGGTTGGGGTTTTTGGCTTTAAATTTCCCCCCCTTTTCCCCCCAAAGGTAACATGGTCTTTGGGGGCCCAAAACGGTTCAATTTTAGTTTTGTAAGACCACAGGCAGGGTTCCAAAAAATGTAGGTCTTTTTTCCTTGGTTTCATTTGCAAAAAATTAATTTTTTTTTAAAATTTTTCCCTTTTGGGAGAAAGGGGTTCATTCCTGGCGGGGGGCCCTTTAAGCCCATTTTGGATAGAAATTGTTTACGGTGGTTTAAGCACAACCCTTAAACCAGCTTCTCCCAAGAAACTAAAAGGGTTTTTTGGGGGGGGGCCCTTGGGTTGAATAAACACATGTCACCCCAATGCCGTTAAATCCCCCTTTTAAAACCCAGAATACATTCCCCTTCCTGAGTGGTTTTTGGAGGGCGGGAAACCCCCAATTTTGTTTTTTTGGAAATTGGTTATTTTTTTGAAACGAGAAAAAAGGGGAATTTTGGCTACCCAGAAACCTCCCCCCCAGGTTGACAGATTGTGAAAGGGCCAAATTCTTGGTTTGGTTTTTCTTTTAAAGATTTTCCCCATTTTGGTTAAACACAAAATTTTGTGTTTTTGTTTTGTGAATTTAAAAATCATTCCCTGGGGTGTTTTTCCTATATAATGAAAATAAAATTTAAATTAAAAAGGTTAAAGGGGGAAAACGGGGGACTTTTCTTTAAAAAACTGAAAAATTGTTTAAAGCCTGGGGGTAAAAAAATTTTGGGTCTTTTGCCTTTTTGGCAAAAAGTTTTTTTTTAAAAACCCCTTTCCCATTTTTTGGGTTTGGAATTTAAAATTTTTTTGGTTTTTCCCCAAAAATTTTACCCTTTAAACGGTTTTGTTTTAAATTTTGTTTTATTTGTTGATGAAAATTAAAACATGCAAAAGGGGGTCCTTTTAATATAGGATTTAAATTTTTGGGGTGAGAAGGGCAAACCCGAAATTAACTTAAATTTTTTCAAGGGGGGCGACAAAAAAGAAGGGAAAAAAATACTTTAAGGAATTTAAAAAAAACCTTTTAACTCAAAGGATAGCAAATGTGCTTGCGGGACCTGTGGAATTTAAAATTTTCCGGCGGGCCCAACAGCCCCCTGAGATTGTGGGTGGGGGGGGGGGGGGGTAGTTTAATTTCGGAAGAACGGGGGTTTTTTCCCCCCTTAAATTAAACCCCCTTAGGCGGGCCCCTTACCAGCCCTCAAATTTTGTTCAAACAAACATTTTCCTTCAAATTATTGGTTCCCAAAGGGGCTGTTTGGGTGGGGGGGGGGCCCTTGGGGCCTTTTTCCCTCCCCCCCCTTTTTAACATATAACAAGGGCCCGCCCGGGTTCCCCCGGGGGGCGGGGGGGGTGGGGTTGGGTCCCCGGTTTAAAAACCCCTGCTTTTTTTCTTTTTTAAAGTTTGGGGGAAAAATTTTGGGGCACCATTTTAGCTGCAAAAAACGGGCTCCATAGGAAAAAGTTTTTGTTTTTGTTTTATTTTCCCATTTATTTGTCTTTTAAAAAAAATTTAACTTTTTTTTCACGAAATGAAAAATGTTTTTAATTGATGCGGTGAAATATTAGTCAAGGGCTTTTAAACATTAAACAGGTAAAAAAAAATTTTTTTTGGAAAAAAAAAAAAAAAGTGTCAATTTTTATAAAAAAAGAACTTTTTTTTTAGAAAATGGGGGGTTTTTTAAAAACTAAAATTTTAAAGGGGTTTTTAATGGGGGAAAGAACCCTTTTAAAAAAAAAAATTTTACCTTTTAAAAAGGTATTTTTATAAGGTGCTTTGACCCCATTTTCCTGGGGGTTTTCCTGAATTTTCTACATCCCCGGGGAAAAAAAGGGGTGGGAAAAATTTTGGGTTGCCCGGTGTGCCCCCTTTTCACCAGGAAACAGCTGGGGAGTTAAGCTCGGATCGGGTTAATCAAAGGGGTTTTTTGAATTTTTTCAGAACAATTTTTTCCGGTAGCTCACCCGGCCGTTTTTAAAGGGTTTTGGGCCATGAGAGGGGGGAAAAAGGGGAAATCCCACTGGGGCCCCCTAAAAGACAGAAAAAAAACCACCCAAAGGGATTCTGTTGTTTGGGGTTTTTTAAAAGGACAAAGGGAAAAAAACTTTTTTAAAGGGTAAGGTGCTGCTTGTTATGCCGGGGAGGTACTTAAGCCAAAAAGGGCCCCAAATTAAAAAACGGTAAAACCCCAAAAGGGAGTTTTTGGAAGGCGGGCCAAGGGGGGGGGGGTTTAAAATTTTTCCCTTGGAAAATACTTTGGGGCCCCGGGGGGTTCGTTTTAAAAAATCGGTACTTCCGTTTTACAAATCTGTGGGAATAACCTTTCCCTTAAATTTTTAAATTTTTACGGGGCAACTATTGGGGTGTTTTCAAAAAATTTCAGTTACCAAGCCCTTTGGGGGTAGGGGTAAAAAATTTTTAAAAAAAGGGTTTTCTGCTTTACCTGGGGCTTTGGGTTTACCTCCCTATTTCCCTGCCCGGGCGGGGGGAAAAGGGTTTCAAAACCCTCCCCTAAACCCCCGGGGTTTTAAGGGGAAAACCCAAAAGGTGGGGTTTTTTACGGGGGGGGTCTGTGGAACATTTCCGGGGAAACACCAGTGAGTGTGTTTGAAGCCAAATTTAGCTCAAAAACACCCCCCGTATTGGAAGCAATCTAAACTGTTTTCCCCACTCGGGGCCCCGGGGTAGGGGGAATTTGGAATTTTGGGAAGTTTTTAAAATTAGAGTAATTACGGAGGAGGAGGGCTGTTTATTATTTTTGAGCCCTTAAAGGGCCCAGGCCTTTATTTAAAAAAAATTGGGGGGGCCAGGGACACCCTTTTTGAGCTGGGGGGGGGTTTTATACGGGGGGGTCAGGGGGAAATGGTTAGGATTTGGCCTTTCCGGGTCCGGGGACAATGGGGTACTTGAGTTATTAAATTTATTTTGACAGCAACAACCGAGGTTTGGGGTTTTTACAAAACTAATGTCCCCCATATAGACCCTACCCAATTAAAAACTTTTTTAAAGGAAGCCCCTAGATTGCAATCCACCGGGGTTTTTTGTGGGAAAGAGTTTGTTTGGGGGAACTACAAAAAAAACCAAAAAGCAAAAAAGGGTTTTACTGCGGAAAGTGGATCTTTTGAAAAGGCCCAAAATTTAAAAAAAAGAAACGTGTAGGTGTAAAATATTTTAAAAATACCCTTTACAAATTAATTTAAAATCTGTTGTTAGTGTTCTATGAATTCTTTAAAATCCTGGATAATCCCTTTAATACATTTGCCCCTAAAAATTTTAATTTTTGGGGAAGGGGTTCCTGTCTTTATTTATCAAGAAAAAACAGTTACCCCCTTTTCCCACACAAGCTTTAGAATAGAATTAGTTAAGGTCCCTTGGTTTTTACTCTTGAACCCTAGTATAGGAATCTGGTCTTTGCTGCAAGGATTTCCAGGTCGATCCCCCCCCAAAAAAAGTTATCTTTTCAAAATTTGCCCTGCAGCGAGGGGTTTTATTCTTAGGGCCCTGAAAAAAAGGAAGATTTCTTGGGGGCTGAGACAAAGCAAAGCCCAAGGCGGGGCTGCGGGACAAAGAAAAGTACAAGCAGGGGTTTTTAAAAAGGGTTTAAAAACATGTGAGTCCCACAAGAACACCAGGAAACACAAACAAGGATCAGGCAAGGATGTGAGCGGAGTGTCCCTTTAAATATCTGTTATACTGTAATAAGATTAGGAGGCAGTATGGTGGTGTGCACTGTCCCTTTGAGTTGCAGAGGACATGCATGCACTCTGGGGACAGTCACCTCAGGGAGGACTGGGCCAGCTGATGTGCAGGGAAGCCACTAGCTGCACAGAGGGGTGCAGAAGTAAGAATCCACAGACAAGAGGTCCCCCCCCCCCGGCCCCACTTTTAAAAAAAAATTGGCTTATTTGTATTTTTTTTAAAACATTTTCCCCCCTACAAAGAATATTTTGGGGTTTCCCTCAGTACTTTAAAATTTTTAGGAAAATAGTTTCATTAAAAAAAACAACACGCCCAAACAGAAACAAAAAAATCCTCATTTGGTTATGTTGATGGACAAATACACAAGGTACAGCTCTTGGAAAGCAGGGATTAAAAAATGAAAAACCGAGAATATACTGGTCTTTAAAGGGATTTTCTCACCATGCAGTTTTAGAGAGCCACAGCCAGCGTTAGAATCACACATGCTGTTCAGGCTGTGGGTGGGTCTATAGCAGTGGCTGATGCATGAGCTCTGCTGTTCCTAGCTATTCCCGTTATACTTTATAAATCTCTTGAACTCATGTCAGTTTATTACATTGGCTGCAAAGCTCTAAAGAGTGTTACTTAGCTAAATGAGAAGCTTTCACAGTCCTATCTAGAGACAAGACTCTGCAGGAGGTGACTCACCATGGGTGGCAGTTTACAGCAATGAGAGATAAGGAAGAGCAGGAAGTGGTGGGGAGAGATGTTTGTAACTTCTTTATCTCCTGACCAAAGAAAAATCCCTACGTGTTAAAAGCAAATCTTTGTAGTGACCAAATCCCCATAAGTGGTTAAAATCACAGGAAATAACATAATGGCTGCGTGTTAAAATCATGCCCTTTTGCAACTGTTTGTTGAAGCTTTACCACACAGACTTCCTGGTTGAAGTTGTATCTCAGAGACTTCCTGCTTTCTATCCATTGGCTGAAGTTGCACCTCAGAGACTTACTAGTCTGTAATTATTGGCTGAAGTTGCACCTCAGAGACTTACTCGTCTGTAATTATTGGCTGAAGTTGCACCTCAGAGACTTACTCGTCTGTAGTTATTGGCTAAAATTGTACCTTAGAGACTAACTAGTCTGTAGTTATTAGCTGAAGTCGCAGCTCACCGACTTTCTGCTCTGTAGCCATTGACTGAAGCTTTACCATATAGACCTCTTGTACTGTCCACTCCCTACATGGACTTTTCAAGTTTTTCTCCTGCTTTGTCTTTTAGATTCAGGTAAAAGCAGGTGAAATAGAAGAGAGAACTTGCAGTATTAATGGTCATACTATGCTATCATACTCGCCAACTTTCGAAAGTGAGATTAAATTTTGTGATGAGCCTTGTGCGGCACTCCAAAATTTGACAGAACGATACCACCTTTTTACATGACATACACCCTTTGACACAAGCTGCACCCCTTCACAGCTTTGGAGGAGAGCTAATTGGGGGTTGTGGCTTCACACAGCTTTCCTGGACACTGGATAGCCTATTAAGCAACCAGGAAAGCATCCACATCGATCAGCTATTATCTAGAGCCAGAGAAAGTGTGAGGCATGGAGGCAGCCATGAGGAGGAAGGGCACAGCCCTATCTGTGAGGCAGGTATTTGAGTAAACAGCAGGCATTACTTAGAAAACTGAGGCACAGGAAGGCCTATACAGTCTTGCTGTGGTGCAGCCCCTCTGCACTTAGTGATGCCAGAGCGGCATCTCATTATGCTTTATCCTGGCACCACTATTACAGACAAATGGAGGCCAGCTGCAGGAGTCTTTCTGGCTCTCCCAGGAGATCTCCCCTCTTTGCAGGAGATGACTGGATGTTTCGGGAGAGCTGACAAGTATGGAATGGATACCATGATAATTGTATAGATCGGATCACTATGAAAGTGATGAAACACCCGGAGTGACATCTATCAATTGCCTTCACCATTTTTTTGTTGTATATTGTCGGCTCTATAGATGTATGAACAGACATACGGCCAAACTTGGCGCAATGTGCGTCTGACGACGCATTTTAATGCGCCAAAGTTTGGTGTGAAAGTGCCATACAAAGTTTGCCACATAAGACTATTTGCCCTAATTTTTACTGTTATGCAAATTCCTAGATGTTGCCCACTGTGCACTTTTTTTATAATAACTGGGAAAACAATTTTTATGGGGGAAATAGAGGCTTTGTTTTTTATTTTATCTTTTGGTGTGATTAAACATTTTCTTTAAATGTTACAAATATATTTTTACTAATTAAAATGAGATACTGAAACATATTTTCTTTTTAGCAGTTTTAATTTTCTGATTGAAGATTTTTTTTATTTCTGTTGTCTGAATTTGATTATGGTGGCAGCCATCTTGCCTAAGCTGCTTTTTATAGCATTTATAGAGATTCTTTATAGCAGCTTTGAGGACACATGAGCCTGTGAATAGGAGCAGACCCATTGACTTCTATAGGAAAGTTTTCTAGATATGCTTTGTGACCTGTGCATGTTGCATGTTGCTGTGCATGGAGGGGTAGCTGTGACTATCTCCTACTATGAATAGTAGATCCTGTGTTGTCTATACTCTGGTGTCACCTTTCAGTGTAATCCTGCCTGTGCTGATAAGGAGACTGTTGAAAAGTTTTCTCTACAGAACAGGAAATGTAAGACTATCATTAGGCCTTGTGACCAAAATGACAACTGCAGGTTTTCAGGATTTAAAAAAAAAAAAAAAAAATATTGATAGTGATAAGAAAGAAAATAACCAAAAATTCTTAAAAGATGTGTTTAACATTAAAAATGAGTTAAACAGTAGGTCATTTTTGATTACATATTCACCCCCAAATTCATTAGACAGTTAGGAAGACACATGCTATTAGGAAATAAGTAGACAAGCCCCTCTGGTAGGTAGGAAGGGCAGCGGATAGTAAAGGCCCTAGCTAGGTAGATTAGTAGGTAAGCAGCAAAGGACCCAGGTCAATAGGTAGTTAGGCAAGGCCCCAGGTAGGTAGATAAGACCTAGATAAGTGGTGTCCCCTAATATTTAATAGTACCCCCTTTAGTGTAATAAAATAAAGTTACCCTGATGAGCAGTGGGCTCCAGGCAGTGCTTGGGTCCACGCAGGGCATCAGGATGCTTCCCTACCATGTCGTAGGCCTTGTAGGCTGCAGGCCTAGTACAGTCTAAAGCATACAAAGCAAATTGGCAATGGCTCCATGCTCCTTCTTATCTTTTATCTATTTGCATATCTTGAGGTCATGCAAACAGTAAAAAGAAAAAAAACATCTCTAAACCATCCCCCCATGCACCTACTGACATCAAGGCAACTTAGTATCCTGGTTCCACATGTGTAAAGAGAGCAGCCAGTAGCCATTTGGCTGGTGACTCGCCTGGGAGGCCAGGACATCTCCCCTGTTTGTGAGAGACTAGGAATATGTTATGACACCAGAAATAAAGCAACACAACAACAATTTTTTTTCTAAAAGGCATGTTTTTATAGTGCAGGAGTACTAATATGCAAGGAAAATTGGAATGTGATGATAAAACATGGAATGTGATGATAAAAGAAGCAAAAACATAAGCTGGATATTTGAGACTCATAAAAGGCAGGACTTGAAGGGGTTAACCTCGTGAATCCAGTTATACAGCTTTGTTAGGGACAAAAAGGTTGCTATTTTGCGGCAAATGCTAAATCATTGTCTCCAAGGCACATATTTATTCTTATGGACACAATTGTTGGATCTCTCCCTCTGAGTGTAATGGTCCATCTCTTGTACAGTATAGACTCCAAATAAATTTTTATTTTATGCTGGGGACACATATATAAAATATATAATCGAGCTGCCATACAGTGGGTTACAAAACAGTTACAACCACAAAAAGGTATTTTATTGATAGTTTGTGATAGAACTGTCACGGTTCACGTCACGGTCCCAGGCTCGGACCGTGGATGTGCCTGTGTCTTTGCTATGCCTCTTGCCTCGCACCTGTTTGCTGCTGTTACGCTCCATGCCGTGGTCCTCGCAGGCATGGCTATGTCTCTGCTCTGTCTTCTGTTCCCTGTACCTGATGGTGCGGTCCTGTCTCCATGCAGGCCGCAGTCCCTGCTGTGTGCCATGTTTCTTTGTAGTCTCCTGTCCGTGTTCCTGTCTGTGTCTGCATGCGCTCCCTAGGTGGCGTGCACACCCTCTGGTCTGGATTTATAGGGACAGTGTACCAATTACCTGTCCAATGACCTATGACCTCTTGGGATATAAGGAACTTCCTGCCTCTGTTCCTGGTCAGTTATTGCATGTCCACCTGAGCTCCTTACCATTGCTGCTGGTTACTGCTTTTCCTGTTCATCAGTTAACCCTTGTGTTACTTGCAGTTAACCCCTGAGTTACCTGCATATCTACTCCTGCTGTTCCTGTCATTGCACTAGTCTATTATTGGCTATGTGCGTTACTTCCTGACGTTGTACCAGTCCATGACCTCCCTGGGACCCTGTCACTGGTTTACGCTACCCCTGCGGTGACCCGTCATCTCTGCCAGGACTTGCTGTCCTTGTCATGCACTTTGGCTGTTACCGCGAGTAGCCTACCATCAACCTTTGCGGTGGCCCAGAGGATCCACATTACCCGCCGTTCTTCGGTGTCAGTCCTAACTTACCTGAAGATACATGACAAAAGCAACACAAAGTAGCAAGTATTTGTGGAGTGAAAAGAAAATGTTAATTAAAAAACTGAAAAGTGTGGCGTGCATATGTATTCAGTTCCTAAATAAGATCCAGTGTGACCAATTGCCTTTGGTTACCTAAATAGAAGATAGAGTACATTTACTCCCCAGGGATAACTCAGC
>JAODAL010079794.1:0-12457 GCA_025379985.1 Phyllomedusa bahiana | reverse complement strand
CCAAATCGAAAATCCCTTTGTCAGGAGGAGGCTTAGTTAGAATTCATAGGGCCCCATAGTGAAATGTGATGGGTCCCCGCCATATATTGACAATAAACTAAAGCAGCAGCATAAGAAGCAATAATTAAAGGTATCTATAATACCAGGGAACCCATATAGTAGTAATGGAGAGAAGAATGCGGCCAACTTCTTGGTTCCTACAAAAAGGAACAATGACCTGTTCTATAGGTGTATGAACAGTCGTAGGCCAAAATTTGGTGCATTATGTACCAAACACGGCACTTCTGAATACGTTAAAGATATGCACCAAAGTTATGCTATGCTCTGAAAGGCACATTCTACACTCCTCTATATTGATTTAGAAATGGTGGGTCAGTGGCAAGTTTCATACACGTTGCCCAATGTTCTTGTACCTGAGTGGGCCCCCTCTCACGGGCACAGGGTCTACATCAGTATTATATAATCCACATAAAGAAAAAAAGTAACTCAAAACATGATAAAGGGAAAAAAAAACGGATTATCCGCCACATCCAGGGCCAGCTTTTTCATTGGGCACAGTAGGCAGCTGTCCAAGGGCCCCAAAAGTATAGAAGTATAGAGCTGTCCAAGGACCCCACAAGCTTAGTCGTGAATGTTTGTCCCAGGAATCCAGGACTTATGCCCTGGGTCAGCACCGCTTATTCAGTTGTTTGTGTGCTCTTAGGACATGCAAGCAGTTAAAAACCATGGTGAAGCAGGGAGCCATCGGTTCTCTGCTCTGTCATATAAATTTCCATTCTGCAGGCTTCCTACAAGATGTAAGCAGTTTGTCCCTATGTAGATGGAGTGATTTGGAGGTTACTGGGAGTGGTTAAAGGCATGGCCTCATGTTGTGTCATGTGTGGGTTGGTTAGCGGCATGGCCTCGTGTGGTGTCCTGTTTTGGGTTGGTTAGTGGCATGGCCTCATGTGGTGTCCTGTTTAGCGGTGGTTAGAGGCATGGCCTCATGTGGTGTCCTGTTTTGGGGTGGTTAGAGGCATGGCCTCATGTGGTGTCCTGTTTTGGGGTGGTTAGAGGCATGGCCTCATGTGGTGTCCTGTTTTGGGGTGGTTAGAGGCATGGCCTCATGTGGTGTCCTGTTTTGGGGTGGTTAGAGGTATGGCCTCATGTGGTGTCCTGTTTTGGGCTGGTTAGTGGCATGTTCTCATGTAGTGTCCTGTTTTGGGGTGGTTAGAGGTATGGACTCATGTGGTGTCCTGTTTTGGGATGGTTAGAGGCGTGGGGTCGTGGTGTCCTGTTTTGGGGTGGTTAGAGTTATGGCTTCATGTGGTGTCCTGTTTTGTGGTGGTTTGAGGCATGGCCTCATGTGGTGTCCTGTTTTGCGGTGGTTAGAGGCATGGCCTCATGTGGTGTCCTGTTTTGGGGTGGTTAGAGGTATGGCCTCATGTGGTGTCCTGTTTTGTGGTTGTTAGAGGCATGGTATGTGGTGTCCTGTTTTGGGATGGTTAGAGGTATGGCCTCATGTGGTGTCCTGTTTTGGGATGGTTAAAGGCATGGCCTCATGTGGTGTCCTGTTTTGGGGTGGTTAGAGGTATTGCCTCATGTGTTGTCCTGTTTTGGGGTGGTTAGAGGCATGGCCTCATGTGGTGTCCTGTTATGGGGTGGTTAGAGGAATGACCTCATGTGGTGTCCTGTTTTGGGGTGGTTAAAGACATGGCCTCATGTGGTGTCCTGTTTTGGGGTGGTTAGAGGTATGGCCTCATGTGGTGTCCTGTTTTGGGGTGGTTAAAGACATGGCCTCATGTGGTGTCCTGTTTTGGGGTGGTTAGAGGAATGGCCTCATGTGGTACCTTGTTTGGGGCTGGTTAGAGTCCTGGCCTCATGTGGTGTTCTGTTTGGGGCTGGTTAGAGGCATGGTCTTGTGTGGTGCCGTGTTTGCTAGGGTTAGAGGCAGGGCCTCATGTGGTGCCATGTTTGCTTGGGTTAGAGGCAGGGCCTCATGTGGTGCCATGTTTGCTTGGGTTAGAGGCATGGCCTCATGTGGTGTCCTGTTTTGGGGTGGTTAGAGGTATTGCCTCATGTGTTGTCCTGTTTTGGGGTGGTTAGAGGTATTGCCTCATGTGGTGTCCTGTTTTGGGGTGGTTAGAGGTATGGCCTCATGTGGTGTCCTGTTTTGTAGTGGTTAGAGGCATGGACTCAAGTGGTGTACTTTTTAGGGGTGGTTAGAGGCATGGCTCATGTTGGTGTCCGTTTTGGGGTGGTTAGAGGCATGGCCTCATGTGGTGTCCCTGTTAGGTGTGGTTAGAGGCATGGGCCTCATGTGGTGTCACTGTTTGGGGTGGTAGAGGCATGGCCTCATGTGGTGTCCTGTTTTGGGGTGGTTAGAGGCATTGCCTCATGTGGTGTCCTGTTTTGGGTGGTTAGAGGCATGGCCTCATGTGGTGTCCTGTTTTGGGGTGGTTAGAGGCATGGCATGTGGTGTCCTGTTTTGGGGGGGTTAGAGGTATGGCCTCATGTGGTGTCCGGTTTTGGGGTGGTTAGAGGTATGGCCTCATGTGGTGTCCTGTTTTGGGCTGGTTAGTGGCATGTCTATGGATGTCCTGTTATGGGCTGGTTAGTGGCATGGCCTCATGTGGTGTCCTGTTTTGGGGTTGTTAGAGGCGTGGCCTCATGTGGTGTCCTGTTTTGGGATGGTTAGAGGCGTGGGGTCGGGGTGTCCTATTTTGGGGTGGTTAGAGGTATGGCCTCATGTGGTGTCCTGTTTTGGGGTGGTTAGAGGTATGGCCTCATGTGGTGTCCTGTTTTGGGCTGGTTAGAGGCATGGCCTCATGTGGTGTCCTGTTTTGGGGTGGTTAGAGGCATGGCCTCATGTGGTGTCCTGCTTTGGGGTGGTTAGAGGCATGGCCTCATGTGGGGTCCTGTTTTGGGGTAGTTAGAGGCATGGCATGTGGTGTCCTGTTTTGGGGTGGTTAGAGGTATGGCCTCATGTGGTGTCCTGTTTTGGGGTGGTTAGAGGTATGGCCTCATGTGGTGTCCTGTTTTGGGCTGGTTAGTGGCATGTTCTCATGTAGTGTCCTGTTATGGGGTGGTTAGAGGTATTGCCTCATGTGGTACCATGTTTGGGGCTGGTTAGAGGCCTGGCCTCATGTGGTGTTCTGTTTGGGGCTGGTTAGAGGCATGGTCTTGTGTGCTGCCGTGTTTGCTAGGGTTAGAGGCAGGGCCTCATGTGGTGCCATGTTTGCTTGGGTTAGAGGCAGGGCCTCATGTAGTGCCATGTTTGCTTGGGTTAGAGGCATGGCCTCATGGTGGTGTCACTGTTTTGGGTGGTTAAAGAGGTATGGACTCATGTGGTGTCCTGTTTTGGGGTGGTTAGAGGTATGCTCAATGTGTGTCCTGTTTTGGGTTGGTTAGAGGCATGGCCTCATGTGGTGTTCTGTTTTGGAGTGGATAGAGGCATGGCCTCATGTGGTGTCCTGTTTTGGGGTGGTTAGAGGTATGGACTCATGTGGTGTCCTGTTTTGGGGTGGTTAGAGGTATTGCCTCATGTGTTGTCCTGTTTTGGGGTGGTTAGAGGCATGGCCTCATGTGGTGTTCTGTTTTGGAGTGGTTAGAGGCATGGCCTCATGTGGTAACCTGTTTTGGGGTGATTAGAGGCATGGTCTCATGTGGTGTCCTGTTTTGGGGTGGTTAGAGGTATTGCCTCATGTGGTGTCCTGTTTTGGGGTGGTTAGAGGCATGGCCTCATGTGGTGTTCTGTTTTGGAGTGGTTAGAGGCATGGCCTCATGTGGTGTTCTGTTTTGGGGTGATTAGAGGCATGGTCTCATGTGGTGTCCTGTTTTGGGGTGGTTAGAGGTATTGCCTCATGTGTTATCCTGTTTTGGGGTGGTTAGAGGCATGGCCTCATGTGGTGTTCTGTTTTGGAGTGGTTAGAGGCATGGCCTCATGTGGTGTCCTGTTTTGGGGTGGTTAGAGGTATGGCCTCATGTGGTGTCCTGTTTTGCGGTGGTTAGAGGCATGGCCTCATGTGGTGTCCTGTTTTGCGGTGGTTTAGAGGCATGGCCTCATGTGGTGTCTGTTTTGGGAGTGGTTAGAGGTATGGCCTCATGTGGTGTCTGTTTTGGGTGGATTAGAGGTTGGCCTCATGTGGTGTCCTGTTTTGGGCTGGTTAGTGGCATGTTCTCATGTAGTGTCCTGTTATGGGGTGGTTAGAGGCATGACCTCATGTGGTGTCCTGTTTTGGGGTGGTTAGAGGCGTGGCCTCATGTGGTGTCCTGTTTTGGGATGGTTAGAGGCGTGGGGTCGGGGTGTCCTATTTTGGGGTGGTTAGAGGTATGGCCTCATGTGGTGTCCTGTTTTGGGGTGGTTAGAGGTATTGCCTCATGTGGGTGTCTGTTTTGGGGTGGTTAGAGGCATGGCCTCATGTGGTGTCCTGTTTTGGGGTGGTTAGAGGCATGGCCTCATGTGGTGTCCTGTTTGGGTGGTTAGAGGCATGGCCTCATGTGGGGTCCTGTTCTGGGGTAGTTAGAGGCATGGCATGTGGTGTCCTGTTTTGGGGTTGTTAGAGGTCATGGCCTCATGTGGTGTCCTGTTTTGGGATGGTTAGAGGTGGCTCTGTGGTGTCCTGTTTGGGTGGTTAGTGGCATGTTCTCATGTAGTGTCCTGTTTTGGGGTGGTTAGAGGTATTGCCTCATGTGGTACCATGTTTGGGGCTGGTTAGAGGCCTGGCCTCATGTGGTGTTCTGTTTGGGGCTGGTTAGAGGCATGGTCTTGTGTGCTGCCGTGTTTGCTAGGGTTAGAGGCAGGGCCTCATGTAGTGCCATGTTTGCTTGGGTTAGAGGCATGGCCTCATGTGGTGTCCTGTTTTGGGGTGGTTAGAGGTATGGACTCATGTGGTGTCCTGTTATGGGGTGGTTAGAGGTATTGCCTCATGTGTTGTCCTGTTTTGGGGTGGTTAGAGGCATGGCTCATGTGTGTCTGTTATGGAGTGGATAGAGGCATGGCCTCATGTGGTGACCTTTTTTGGGGGTGGTTAGAGGTGGACTCATGTGGTGTCCTGTTTTGGGGTGGTTAGAGGATGCCTCTTGTGTTGTCTTGTTTTGGGTGGGTTAGAGCATGGCCTCATGTGGTGTTCATGTTTGAGTGGTTAGAGGCATGGCCTCATGTGGTGTTCTGTTTTTGAGTGGTTAGAGGCATGGCCTCATGTGGTGTCCTGTTTTGGGGTGGTTAGAGGTATTGCCTCATGTGTTGTCCTGTTTTGGGGTGGTTAGAGGCATGGCCTCATGTGGTGTTCTGTTTTGGAGTGGTTAGAGGCATGGCCTCATGTGGTGTCCTGTTTTGGGGTGGTTAGAGGTATGGACTCATGTGGTGTCCTGTTTTGGGGTGGTTAGAGGTATTGCCTCATGTGTTGTCCTGTTTTGGGGTGGTTAGAGGCATGGCCTCATGTGGTGTCCTGTTTTGGAGTGGTTAGAGGCATGGCCTCATGTGGTGTCATGTTTTGGGGTGTTTAGAGGCATGGGCTCATGTGGTTTCCTGGTTTGGAGTGGTTAGAGGCATGGCCTCATGTGGTGTCCTGTTTTGGGGTGGTTAGAGGCATGGCCTCATGTGGTGTTCTGTTTTGGAGTGGTTAGAGGCATGGCCTCATGTGGTAACCTGTTTTGGGGTGATTAGAGGCATGGTCTCATGTGGTGTCCTGTTTTGGGGTGGTTAGAGGTATTGCCTCATGTGTTGTCCTGTTTTGGGGTGGTTAGAGGCATGGCCTCATGTGGTGTTCTGTTTTGGAGTGGTTAGAGGCATGGCCTTATGTGGTGTCCTGTTTTGGGGTGGTTAGAGGTATTGACTCATGTGGTGTCCTGTTTTGGGTGGTTAGAGGTATTGCCTCATGTGTTGTCCTGTTTTGGGGTGGTTAGAGGCATGGCCTCATGTGGTGTTCTGTTTTGGAGTGGTTAGAGGCATGGCCTCATGTGGTAACCTGTTTTGGGGTGATTAGAGGCATGGTCTCATGTGGTGTCCTGTTTTGGGTGGTTAGAGGATTGGCCTCATGTGTTGTTCCTGTTTTGGAGTGGTTAGAGGCAGGCCTCATGTGTGTCGTTACATCCTCATGTGGTGTCCTGTTTTGGGGTGGTTAGAGGTATGGACTCATGTGGTGTCCTGTTTTGGGGTGGTTAGAGGTATTGCCTCATGTTTGTCGCTGTTTTGGGGTGGTTAGAGGCATGGCCTCATGTGGTGTGCTGTTTTGGAGTGGTTAGAGGCATGGCCTCATGTGGTAACCTGTTTTGGGGTGATTAGAGGCATGGTCTCATGTGGTGTCCTGTTTTGGGGTGGTTAGAGGTATTGCCTCATGTGGTGTCCTGTTTTGGGGTGGTTAGAGGCATGGCCTCATGTGGTGTCCTGTTTTGGGGTGGTTAGAGGTATGGACTCATGTGGTGTCCTGTTTTGGGGTGGTTAGAGGTATTGCCTCATGTGTTGTCCTGTTTTGGGGTGGTTAGAGGCATGGCCTCATGTGGTGTTCTGTTTTGGAGTGGTTAGAGGCATGGCCTCATGTGGTGTCCTGTTTTGGACTGGTTAGAGGCATGGCCTCATGTGGTAACCTGTTTTGGAGTGGTTAGAGGCATGGCCTCATGTGGTGCCATGTTTGGGGGTGGTTAGAGGCATAACCTGATGGGATGCCATGTGTTTGGGCAGAGCCCATAGTACTGCATTGCCCAGTGATTCATAATGCAGTTATTATAGCCCTGCTCACATCCATTTTCACTTTATTAAGGGCAGGGGTTGCTTTTAGACAGAATGGTATACCTGGGCCTGCAGGTGAGGTGATGAGCTGCAGGTTACACAGTTATAAGGAGGGTCTACCATGTGCTCTGGCAGTTAGTGGGTTGCAAGTTGCCAGTGATAGCTGCAGCAAGGGGTCATCCATCCACCAGCCAGTGGTGGAAATCCCTAAAGAAGCATTTATGCTATCTATCATACATGAAAAAAACTTTGAGACTCTCGGTTCACATATTTTGATCAAAAGATGTTTAAGCTGCCCACGACTTTCGGTGGTGTGGACAAGAGAGGAGCAGAATAAAACCAAAAGAGAGAGAGTTCACAGTGATACAGATAAGGACAGACCACAAGTAATAAGGTTAAAGAGAGGAAGAGCGAGGGAGAGGAGTGGAGAGAGAAGAACGGAGACAGGCAGTGTCGGACTGTGGGGTCTGGGGCCCACAGTGGAGTTGATCTTGGGGGGCCCATCCTACTGTACATGAAAATATTACCGGCCTCTCGGACATAAATGCTCCCATTTTACCACATACTACAGTGGGCAGAACATAACCGTATTGTGTAGTACAATACCAAGGGAGTCACACATTTGTCAGTCTAACATATCATAGACACAAGGCTAAGTAGCTCCATCCATATCTCCCCCCCCACCGGCCCACATACAATATCCCCTCCACCCACATACAATATCCCCCTCCACCCACATACAATATCCCCCTCCACCCACATACAATATCCCCCTCTACGTTTCCCTTGGTCACGCCCCTCACCACCTTCTAAAATAATCACCAGCAAGAAAGTAAAAGTGTAACTCCTATCACAGGGTCAGGTGTTCCCTCACTCTTACAATCAGGGACACATGTACGCTGCCACTATACACCGCCATATAGAGACCACATAGTGGTCAGACACCAGCTCAGGTATAACCTACAACACCGCCATATAGAGACCACATAGAGGTCAGACACCAGCTCAGTTATAACCTACAACACTGCCATATAGAAACCACATAAGTGGGTAGACACCAGCTCAGTATAACCTACAACCCCGCCAACATAGAGACCACAAAAGAGGTCAGACACCAGCTCAGGTATAACCTACAACACCCCCCAAATAGAGACCACATAGTGGTCAGACAACCAGCCAGATATAAACCTTACAACAAACCACCATTAGAGACCACATAGAGGTCTGACACCAGGGTCAAAGGTATAACCTACAACACGCCATAAAAGAGACCACATAGTGTTCAGACACCAGCTAAGGTAAAACCTACAACACCACCACATAGAGCCCAACATAGAGGTAAGCCACCAGCTCAGGTTTTAACCTACAAACCGCCTTTAAAGGAGCCAATGGGAGGTCAGCCCACCAGCTCAAATAACCAAACAAAACAAACATTAGGGACAAAATAGAGGTCATTTTGCAAATCTTTTCATACAAAAAAAATTTTTTTGAGATCTCGGTTCACATATTTTAAATAAAAAGATTTTTAAAGCTGCCCCAAAACTTTCAACGTGACTCAAAATCGGGCGGTCCTCCCCACTTTCTTTACCTCTCAATCGACCCAAATTTCTGGCCTTCAGGGGCCCCCCCAAACCCTCCATTATTCAGGGGAAAAAAAATAAAAAAACCCCCAAACCCTTTGAAAGGGTGCCCTTTTATGACACCCTTGTGAGGTGGGGGGGGGGAAGAAACCCAAAATGGAAGCACCCCTTCCCTTCCCTTATAGGTTAAATCAATTCACAAAGTATAAGGTTTTGTTTCTAAACAAAAAAACTTCGGGAAAAAAGTATGCAAACCGGGGTTTCCCCACTGGCAGGGCTGGGAAACATGTTAATTAAAATTTGTAACACAAAAGCCCGGCGCCAGGGCCCCATTACTGAAAAAAGGGCGATAATTTCGTGGAAATCCCTAAAAAAGGGCATTTATGTACCCTATCATACATAAAAAAACTTTGAGACTTCGGTTCCATATTTTGATAAAAAGGGAAAAAAGCTCCCCACGACTTTCGGTGGGTGGAAAGAGAGGAGCAAAATTAAAACCCAAAAAAGAGAGAGAGTTAACGTGATACAGTAAGGAAAGCCACAAGAAATAGGTTAAAGAGGGAAGAGCGAGGGGAGGGTGGGGAGGGGAAGAACGGAGAAAAGGCAGTGTGGGGAAGGGGGGTTGGGGCCCCAAAGGGGGGTTTGGGAACCCCCCCCGGGGGGGGCCCAAAGTACTGTAATGAAAATATTACCGGCCTCTCGGCAAAAATTGCTCCATTTTACCACATTTTCAGTGTGCAAAAACCGAAATGTATTGTGTAGTAAAAATAGCAAGAGAGCCCACATTTTGTCAGCCCTAACAAATAATGGGACACAGGGTAAGTAGCCCCAAATAAATAATCCCCCCCCCCCCAAATACAATATCCCCCCTCCCCCCAAATTTAAACAAAAACCCCCCCTCCCCCCAACTTACAATACCCCCTCCCCCCCAAACATATAATTTTTCCCCCCCCCCACAACAATACCCCCCCTCCACCAAATACAATTTCCCCCTCCCCCAAACATAAAATATCCCCCCTCCCCCACATACAATTCCCCCCCCAACTTTTCCCCTTGGTCACGCCCCCACCCCCTTCTAAAATAATCACCAGCAAAAAAAAGGAAAAAGTGTAACCCCTATCACGGGGGTAGGTGTTCCCTCATCTTAAAATTTCAGGGACACATTTACGCTCCCAAATATACCCCCGCCATATGGGAAACCACATAGTGGTCGGGAACCGGGCTCAGGTATTCCTCCCAACACCACCCATAGAAAACCCACATAGAGGTCAGACCCCAAGCTGGGTTTAACCCAAAAACACCAAAACATAGAGCCACCTTGGGAGGTCGGACCCCCAAACCGGGGTTATAACCTCAACACCGCCATTGGAGCCCAAATTAGAGGGTCGGGACCCCCAGTCAGGTAAAAACCTAAAAACCCCCGCCATATAGAGCCACATAGTGGTCGACCCAGTGGGTATAACCTACCCCCCCAAATGTAGAGCCCAAATTTGGGGGTTCAGACACCAGCTCAGGTAAAACCCCCACAACATTTCCATATAGAGACCACATAGAGGTCAGGACACCAGCCCCCAGGTATTAAACCCTACAAAAAAAACCCCCCAATTTATAGAAAACCAAAATAGAGGTCGACCCAGTTTCGGGTTTTAAAACCCTACAACACCCCCCTTTAATAGGGGACCACATAGGGGTCAGCCCTTCAGTAGGTAAAAATTTAAAAACACCGTCTATAGAGACCCACATAGAGGCAGGCCCCAGCTCAGGGAAAAACCTACAAAAACCATAGGAGACCACATAGGGGTCAGACACCAGCCAGATCACATCACATTACAGTGAAAAACAGCACTGACCCCAATATAAAAGTAAAATAACCCCTTTTCATCCAGGGACTCCCCGGAGACGTTATTGAGGAGTCGTTCTTTCTCTCTGGTTGTTCTTTTTCCATTTTCCTTCCCATCCTTTCCCACCCCGCCATGTTGCCTTGTCCCCGCCCCCAAATCATCCCTTCGGGAAATTACACAAAAAATATCTTAGAATCCTAAATTTTCCCCGCACCCTCTTTACCCTTCCCACCTCTTTTACAAAAAAAACCCGGGGTGGGAGAGGGGGTTACAAGCCATAACTTAGGGGGCCTAGTTTCCAAAGGGGGGTTGGGGGTGGGGAGGGACTAACCCCCTGGAGTAATGCTGAAAAAATTTGGGGTGCTGCCCTCTAAAATTTTTTTTCCCAGGAAAGTAGGCAAGCCCCCTAGGTAGGTAGGAAATAGGCAAGGCCCCAGGTAAACTAGATAGGACCTCTTTGGTGGGTAGACCCCCCACTGGTAATTTGGGAAACCCCCGGAAACCCAGGTAGGTTGGTGGGTACCTAGCCAGGGTGGGTGGGTTTTAAAACACCCCCCCGTTAGATAAGGGGCCCCAGTTTTGGGAAGTTGATAGGCTACAGTTGGTTGGTGGCCCCCAAAATTAGTTAGGCTGTGGTTTGGTGGTTGCCCCCGGGTGGTAACCCTGTAGGTATTTTAGGCCCCCTTTATATGGCTTAAAGCAGTTAGGGCCCCCCTTTTTAGGTAGTTACGGGCAGTTAGAGCCTCCTTTAGGTATTTTAAAAAGGCATTAGGGGTCTATTTTTGGGTTAGTTGGGAGGCATTTGGGGGCCTCCTTAGTTTGGGTGTGGGGAAAAGTCGGGGGCCCCCCTTTCCTAGTGGGCAGGAAGTCGGGCCCACTCTTTAGCTAGTGTAAAGGGTTGTCGGGGCCCCCCTTTAGGTTTTCAGGGCCCCCTTTGTTAGTCGGGGGCCCCCCTTTAGGGTGGGCCAGTGCCCCCCATAGTTAGTCGGGGCCCCCTATTTTGTCGGGCCCCCATGGTAGCCAGGGCCCCCCTTTAGGTCCCAAGACCCCCCCTTTACATCCCCCAAAAGGAAATTTATGTAGTGGGGCCCCCCTTTTGGGTTTAGTTTGGGCCCCCCTTTAAATGTAGCCGGGGGGCCCCCTTTTTTACGTACCCGGGGCCCCCTTTTTTTATTTCAGGCCCCCCTTTGTTAGTCGGGCCCCCCTTTATTTTGCCCGGGGACCCCTTTTATGTAGCCAGGGCCCCTTGTTTGGGTTCCCCTTTAGTAGCCGGGGCCCCCCTTTTAGTACCCAGGGGCCCCTTTAAAAATGCCAGGGCCCCCCTTTAGAATAGCCGGGGGCCCCCCTTTAGAATAGCCAGGGCCCCCTCTTGTAGCCAGGGCCTCCTCTTGTAGCCAGGGCCCCCTCTAGAATAGCCAGGGCCCCTGTAGGTAGATTAAAAAAAAAAAAAAAAACCCCCCCAAATTTTTCCCTGGTTTCCGGCCCCGCTCCTGCCGCCCCGTGCGCCCCCGGCCTCTACTGCGACGTCACGCGCCACCTACGTCAGCAGAAAGGGGCCCGGCGCCCGGAGGTGAAGACCTAACCCCCTTTTCACCCGGGCCAGGGAAAATCGGGGGGGTTTTCCCAGCGCTGGTGGCCCCTGGGGCTCCGTTTGCCCCCCCAAAACCCCCCGGGGGGTGGGAGGACTTATTTTCCCGGGTAAGGGGCCCCGGTCTCTGGGGCCGCCCCGGGCCCAGGGCCCCCGGGGGGCCGGGGGACCGGTTTCTGCGGACGGGCCCCGGGGAGAAAAGGGCCCACTCCTCCGGGGCCCCCCAGGGGCACGGGGGGCCTCGGGGGGTTCCCCGTTTCCCCGGCGGCCCATTTCCGACCCTGGGGGGACGGTTTTTGTTTTCCGTGAAGAGAAAAAATAAAGATTCATCTGTTTTTTGGGCTTTCTGGGGTAAATACCCCGGGGCCCTAGATTTTCCCTGTCCTTAGGGGAAAAAACAGTGGGGAAGAAAAAGGGCGGAAGAGCCTTTTTGGGCCGCAAAAGGGGTGAGGCAGCAGAGGGGGGGAGTATTGGGGAATCCCACCAGCACAAGAGTAAAGATTTATTGGGGGTGGTAGAATTTAAAAGGGGAAAACCTGTAAACATAGTTTGCCCCCCTTGTGGGGGCCCAGCAAAACCCAGTGTCAGACCTGCTTTTTTCCAGCGCTTTTCCCCCTTATTCTGAAAAGATGCTGATTTTTTTAGAGCTTTTTACCCCTAAAATTTCTTATTCATGAGCAGGTTTTAGCCCCAAACCCCCCAAGGGCTGGGCTCGCCCACTGACTTTTATTCAAAATGT
>JAODAL010079793.1:0-12457 GCA_025379985.1 Phyllomedusa bahiana | reverse complement strand
CTGCCCCTTTCCCCCCTCCTCCCCATTTTATGCCCTGTGGCTATATATCGGCCTCCTGGCTATATACTGGCCCTGCCTGCCCTAATTACGGGCCCTGCCTTCCCTTTTTACGCCCTGCCTGCCCTAATTACAAAGAGTTTTTGCGTTACATTCTGCAGGGAGGGGCGGCCGGGAAAGTGGTTTGGGGAAAGAAAGGGAAAAAAGAACGATTAGAAAACGACTGAAAAGACAGGACGCCTCCGGTGGTCCCTGGCAGGTTATTTTGCACTTATTCGATTAGGCTGTGGTCTCTGTCTGAAAATAGTGACCTGATGGTAATGTTTATTTTTGTTTTTTTAATTTTTTTTTTTTTTTTTTTGGGGGGGAGGTTTGTTAGGGGGGAGGGGGGCCCAGTAAACCCTCTTGCCCAGGGGCCCCCATAGTGCTGTTAAGGGGCCCCCTGGGCAGCGAGGAGGCAAGATGGAAGGGGGGCCCGGGGAGGGAAGAAAGGTGGAGGGGGGGGGATGCGGGCAAGAGAGGAGGCAACCCAAATATAGTGGAGGAAGAAACAGGGAAAGAGTGGAGGGGAGGCAGGAGAGGAGGAAGCAAGAGTAGAGTCAGGGGAGATAGGGAGGCAGGAGAGGAGGCAAGCAGCAATACAGGGGATGCAGAAGCAGAGAGTAAGCAAGAGTGGAGGGGAGACAGGAGAGGAAGCAAGCAGGGACACAAGGGAAGCAGGAAAAGAAGGGAGGCAGGAGAGGAGGCAAGCAACAGTGGAGGGGAGGAAGGAGTGGAGGCAGGCAACAATACAATGGAGGAAGAGTCAGAGGAATCAAGAGTGGAGGGGAGGCAGGAGAGATGGGAGGCAGGAAATACGGGTGGGGGTAAAAGCAGAGAGAAGGGGGGTAGAGGAGGCTTCTTGACGGAAAAAATGGGGGCCAGAAGTCCTCCTCCCAAGTGTCCCTGTTTTGCAGAGACACTATTGTGACCCGGCCCTCCGCCCCCGTTTTTGTTCCTAAAATGTCTTTAAAATTTTGACCGGGGAAAATTTAGATCGATAGTGATGATTTACTATATTGACCCAGAAAGGCCTCTCTGGTTATTAAATTTTTATAGAATGACGACATTGGTCTTATTTTAGATTTAATGCAATTTAGATGTTAAATGTAATAAAAACAGAAAAAAACGGATCCTTCGTTTTGAACGTAAATGTCCTTTAAAAACCTCAAAAAAAATGGAAGGTGAGAATAGAGGGGAGGCAGGGGGAAGAAAAAGGGAGGGAGGGGAGGGAAAAGATATGGGGGAAAGAAAAAAGTGGAGGGGGAGAAAAGAGATGGAGAAGCAGGAGTGGAGGGGAGGAAGAAGAGATGGAGAAGCAGGAGTGGAGGGGAGGAAGGAGAGATGGAGAAGCAAGAGTGGAGGGGGGGAAAGAAGAGTGGAGAAGCAGGGTGGAGGGGGGGGAGGGGGAGATGGGGGAAGCAGGATGGAGGGGAGGAGGAGAGATGGGGGAAGCAGGAGTGGGAGGGGAGAAAGAAAAAGAGGAGAAAAGGAGTGGAGGGAGGCAGGAGAGATGGAGAAGCAGGAGTGGAGGGGAGGCAGGAGAGATGGAGAAGCAGGAGTGGAGGGGAGGCAGGAGAGAAGGAGAACAGGGGAAATGGGGGGGGCAAAGGGGAAAATGGAGAAGCAGGAGTGGAGGGGAGGCAGGAGAGATGGAGAAGCAGGAGTGGAGGGGAGGCAGGAGAGATGGAGAAGCAGGAGTGGAGGGGAGGCAGGAGTGGAGGGGAGTGGAGGGGAGGCAGAAGTGTTTGGGATGTCTGGGTAAAGGTAAGGGAGACCAAGGAAAATAGAAAAGCTAGAATTTCCACTATCAATGTGCGCTGCCCAGGAGCCGCCGCCTGACAGAATTATCATTGAATGCAATCTAAGAGCACCCCTAATAATTAGTTTACCTCTTCGTGTACTGTGACAAGTCCAGGTGCAGATACATGGGTTTACCTGCAGTGTGACCATCCTGAGCTGCACCATACGTGCCATACTCTGCTGTGCTGGGGGGTGTCATTTGTGTCAAACCCCCGGGCTTGGTTCTTCTACCAACATCATCCACCACAAGGAAAGGAGAAGACCAGTTCCTGCTCCAGGGTCAGATTCTGCTAATGGTGGTGTAACCAGAATGAATGAGGTTTGGTGCGGCCACTTCCCTTTCCTTTCCATGTTTGTTGCCATTTGTCTAATTTGGCCACTAGAGGCGCAGTTACACTGAATTCTATGGTTGAGATTCTTTGCTTACCCTTACATTATCTTTTTATTTCTGTATTATTTATTTGCTGTTAATATTCATACTTTATTCTCTTTTTTGGCCATTTGTAGAGCTGTTATATTGAATACTATAATCTCTCCTTTGGCAACTAGAGGGTCTGATATATAATGGATGTTACAGCCTCCACTTTACCTACATGAGCCACTATTATATTAGATACCATAGTCTCTCTTTTGGCCAAAAGAGGCGCTGTTGATTGGATACTGTTGTCTCTTTCGGTCACTGGAGCAGCCTTTTACATTGAATACTTTAGTCTATCCTTTGGCCACTAGAGGCGCTGTCCTATTGTATATATAGTCCATATTGGCTACTATAGGCGCTGCTACATTTGATACTACAATCTCTTTTTTGACCACTAGAGGCAGTGATATGTATTGGATGTTACAGTCTACATGTTAGCCACCTTGAGGCACTATTATACTGGATACTATTGTCTCACTTTTGGCCACTAGAGGTGCTGTTACATTGTATACCATAGTCTCTTCTTTGGACACTAGAGGTGCTGTTACATTGTATACCATAGTCTCTTCTTTGGACACTAGAGGAGCTGTTACATTGTATACCATAGTCTCTTCTTTGGACACTAGAGGTGCTGTTACATTGTATACCATAGTCTCTTCTTTGGACACTAGAGGGGCTGGGTTTCATTTTTTACCAAGTCTCTTCTTTTGGGCTGAGGCACAGTTACATTGTATACCATAGTCTCTTCTATGGACACTACAAGTGCTGTTACATTGTATACCATAGTCTCTTCTATGGACCGAAAAAAGGACAGTTACATTGTTACCAAGTCCCCTTTTTTTTGAAAAACTAAGGCCTGTTTCAATTGTATACATAGTCTCTTCTTTGGACATGAGGCGTGTTAAATTGTATACCAATCTCTTTTTGGACAAAAGAGGCGCTGTTTAAATCGTTACCTAGTCTATTTTTTTGGGGATAGAGGCGCTGTTTAATTTAACCCTAGTCTCTTCTTTGGGCATGAGGTGCTTTACATTTTTACCATAGTCTTTCTTTGGAACTTGAGGTGCTGTTAATTGTATACCTGGGCTCTTCTTGGACATAGAGGCACGTTCATTGTATCCCTGTCTTTCTTGGACACTTAAAATGCTGTTACATTGTATACATATTTTCTATGGACACTAAAGGCACAGTTACATTGTTACCCTAGTTCTTCTTTGGGCACTGAGGGGCCCGTTACATTGTATCCCTAGTCTCTTTTCTTTGGACATAGAGGCCTGTTACATTGTTAACCCCTGTCTCTTCTTTGGACCCTAGAGGGCCCGTAATTGATAACCCCCGTCTCTTCTTTGGACACTATAGGCGCTGTTACATTGTATACCACAGTCTCTTCTTTGGGCATAGAGGCGCTGTTAAATCTATACCTAGTCTCTTCTCTGGACACTAGATGCACTGTTACCTTTTATATCATAGTCTCTTCTATGGACACTAGAGGCGCTGTTACATTGTATACCATAGTCTCTTCTTTGGACACTAGAGGCGCTGTTACATTGTATACCACAGTCTCTTCTTTGGACACTAGAGGCGCTGTTACATTGTATACCATAGTCTCTTCTTTGGCCACTAGAGGCGCTGTTACATTGTATACCATAGTCTCTTCTTTGGCCACTAGAGGCGCTGTTACATTGTATACCATAGTCTCTTCTTTGGACACTAGAGGCACAGTTACATTGTATACCATAGTCTCTTCTTTGGACACTAGAGGCACAGTTACATTGTATACCATAGTCTCTTCTTTGGACACTAGAGGCGCTGTTACATTGTATACCATAGTCTCTTCTTTGGACACTAGAGGCGCTGTTACATTGTATACCATAGTCTCTTCTTTGGACACTAGAGGCGCTGTTACATTGTATACCATAGTCTCTTCTTTGGCCACTAGAGGCACAGTTACATTGTATACCATAGTCTCTTCTTTGGACACTAGAAGTGCTGTTGATTGGATTCTCTTGTCTATTTTGGTCACCAGACTGACTTTTACATTGGATACTTTAGTTTTTCTTTTGACAACTAGAGGCGCTATCATATCGGATGCTATATTCTCTTCTTTGGCCACTAGAGGCGCTGTTACACTGGATGCTATAGTCTCTTTCTTTACTCCTAGAGGCACAGTTACAACAGGCACTAATGCTAAAGCCATTCTCCAGGAAATTTACTCTCACTGCTTTCTTCGTTTTGTTGCCTGATCTCTGGTCATTGTAGTGTTCTGAGCTCCCAATGAAAGGGTGGAACAAATCCACACAAAAAGTGTTAGAGGCCTTTTCTTCATCTAGATCTGGGCATATAGAGGCCTCCACAGCTGCCTTGTATCTACTACTGAACACTACTGTGATTGTAACTACCTGTGTTTCCTGTGAACAAAAATCTGAGGCATCTTCTCTTATATCTCTGTGTTGTGCTGTTCCTCTGTTATTCATCCTAGAAATGTATTACTGAATCTGTCAGATGGGTGTCGCCATTTGGTGGGGGGGGCGTCCCTGCACACACTGACTGTTACTGAATATCTCACTGTATATCAGACTGTGCAGTGACTGCCCCCACCCCAAATTGGTAACACCCAGCTGACAGATTGGAGAGATTGGTGAGGAATAACAAAGGAACAGCGCAACATAAGGACCTAAAAAAAATGCTCCAAAATGTGTATTTCACAGGGGACACTGCTATTTACTAACACAGACCCATCAGGAGACGTCACCGCTCCTCTTACCTCGCTGCTGTGTTGTCTTATAGCAGGGTTGATATCAGTGTAAATCTCTCGTGGTACAGATTGTGCACATCAGGAGGGAGGATAGATGGAAATGTGGGCAGAGTATGACTGGGGCTCATGTAATATCTTTATCTCATGGGAACAGGAAGGTTTTCTTCAGTCTTTGTTGAATTGTGTGAACCTGACATTTAATCTGACAGTGACAACTTGCTTGACACCAAGAAATGAAATGAAAGGGACAGTCTTCCTCTCTCTCTCTCTCTCTCTCTCTCTCCTGTTCCTCTCTCCCCCCTTTCTCTCTCTTTCTTCCTCTCTCTCTCTCTCTCTCTCTCTCTTTCTCTCTCTGTCTCTCTCTCTCTCTCTCTCTCTCTCTCCCTCCCTCCTGTGAGTTAAGCCTAGCTTATGATTACAGGTTTTAAGGGGTTTTCTCACCACATTGATTAGCTTTTAACATTTAGGGAAAAGTAAATGATGACTATTACCAAATACATTACTGTGTAGATTTTTTGTTGGTCAGGAGGTAAAGAAGATTTGATCTCCTCTTAGAGCCCTCAAGTTTCTCTGGTTACAACCACCTCTCCCCATCTCTCTTTGCTGTCTCTTATCTCTCATTACTCCAAGCTGATTTCAGTCAGTAAGTTTGACCATGGTGAACACTCCATGCAGAGTCTTATCTAAAGGCTAAAATGCATTAGATTTCCCTCTTTGGGTTGTCTGTAGCCATGTTTTTATAAATTCCTGCAGTCATTGCCGGTTGAAACAGGAATAGGCAGAGTGATATGGCGTCACCTGTATAGAACCACCCACAGCCTGAACAGGAAGTGTGAGTCTAAAGCTGCCTGTGGCTCTGTGAAACTGCATGCTGAGACAACCCTTTATCACCTAGTCCTGCTCATCCATCTGAAGAGCTTGTTACAGTGTATCAGTGCATGCAACATAAGCATTCCATGAGCCAAACCCAGCAGGAAAAATTCCTCTCTGGTGCTGATAGTGGAGGGAAAGCACAAGGCAACAGCAAATATGTGTTTAAAGGAATGTAACAAAGCAGATACAATATTGCAACATCCAAAATATACAACTAGTTACAAAAGTAACCATGAAAGGGAGAGGCGCTCACAGCCGATCAGTCATCCAGGCTTCGAAAGGATACGTTCTCGAAAAGTCCACCAGATATCTGCCAAGGATCTTATCTTCACGGAGATGGTATTCACCTTCGATTGGATGTGGGGCGGCCCCTATCAATGGAGCCCACCCGAGTCACATCTGCCAGAGCGGGATCCAAGGTGGAGCTGCTCCCAAAAAAGTAACACATTCATTCTCTGGTTTTCCGCTCCTTGATTTGAAAACCTTGTTGTGTCGGATTCCATGTTAAAATCCTTGTGCGATCCGATTCCTGTTCATCTGAATGAGCGGTTCACGCTGTAATTCACATTGTGGATTGTATCATGGATATCACGGATCCTTGGTGTAGATTAAAAAGAGTGGACATGTCCATTCAATCAAGCCGATCCTACTGTGATCCTGCCCAAGCAGGAGTGACGCGGATAAGTCCGCTTGTAATGGGACATTCTAAGGCTCAGACTGGTCCACAGGGAAAATCCCCAGAGAGTCCCCTAGCATGAAAGACCTGGAGCTTCTGCATATGCATCCATAAGAGAGTCAGAGAAACTCAAAAAACAAGAGGATGACTAAAAGAGACATGTATAGTACTTGTAGGGTGGGCCCCATAATCAACTCCACTGGTGGCCCCAAGAATCAACTCGACTGGTGTTTCCCAAGAATCAACTCCACTGGTGGCCCCAGGAATCAGCTCCAATGGTGACGCCAAGAATCAACCTCACTGGTGGGTCCCAAAAATGAACTCCACTGGTGATGCCAAGAATCAACCTCACTGGTGGGTCCCAAAAAATGAAACTCCATGAGTGATGCAGAACAACTCCACTGGTGAGCTCCCAGAATCAAACCCTCTAGAGGGCCCCAGAATCAACTTCACTGGTGTCCTCAAGAATCAACTCCACTGTTGGGACCCAAGAATCAACTTCACAGATAGGCCCCAAGAATCAGCTCCACTGGTGGGCCCCAAGATACATCTCCACTGGTGGGTCCCAAGTATCACACCTCCACTGGTGGGCCATGAATCAGTACACTGGGTGGGCCCAAGAATCAAACTCCACTGGTGGGGCCCAAAAAATCTGCTCCACTGGTGGGGCCCAAAAAATCTGCTCCACTGGTGGGCCTTCATGAATCATTCTCCCTGGTGGGCCCCAGAATCAACCCAAGGGTGGGGCTCAACGAATCAACTCCACTGGTGGCTCCAAGAAATCAGCTCCATGGTGGGCCCCAAAAATCAACTTTCATGGGTGGCCACAAGGAATCATCTCCACTGATGGGCCCCAAGAATCAAACTCCACAGGATGGGGCCCAAGAATCATCTCTACTGGTGAGCCCCAAGAATCAACTCCACTGGTGGCCCCCAAGTATCAACTCCACTGGTGGAATCCAAGAACCCACTCCACTGTTGGGTCCCAAGAATCACCCCCACTGGTGGGCCTTAGGCATCACAGTCTGACACTGTACTATTCCACATCAGAATCAGAATCGAACACCGCCTTTATTAAGTAAAAAGCGCCTTAGATTTGTGCCAAGGTTGGATCAATAGGAAAAGTCCAGTGTGAGAACGTAACCTTTTGTTTGGTTCTTGGCATAGGATTTTATCTTTGCAGGATGGTTTAGGCGCAGCTCTATATCAATGGGGCTACACCCATTTCTTTCCTCCCAAAAAGGAAACTCTGGGGAAAGGAAACCGCCTAAAAAAAAAGGACATAACAATTTTTTTTTTTTTTTTCGGGTACCTTGGTTTTAAAAAGGGAAAAAACCGCCCACCCCGTAAAACAAAGGGCCCACAGTTTTCCCCTTTCCAAAAGAATGTAAAAAACGGCTTGAAATGAAAATTTACCGGTGAAGACCCCTTAAAATTTGGTAGAAAAACTTTTATAATTTATTTTTATTTTTTAAAAAAATAAATTTTGGGGCCCTGTAAAATTTTTCCGAAATTTTAAATTAAGGGGAAATTTCCCGTAGCTGGTTGTATCTGAGGGTCAGATGACTAGGGGTTTGGCAGGTCGGGCCACCTCGCATTTTTAGAAAAAAAGGGCAGTGAGAAATTGGATATGGATTCACCCTCGGTTTTCCCCCTTTTTAAAACCCCAAATTTTTAATCCCCCTCCCATTCTTTTCCCATGGTCAGTCCGTCCCGTTTTTTTCCCGCACCACTGACCTTAAATCCAAGGTGCGAAAAAAAGAAATGGACCATTGAAATGAACCTAACGCCCACCCCAAACCCGGAGGTCAAGGGCCGGGGTTTCTGAAAAGTAAAACCCCTTATTTCGGGGCCCGGACGGGGGAGTAAAAAAGACCCCGGGCAAAAAAAACCTCCCCAGCCCTTTATTTCCCCCCTTTCCCCGACATGTACAAAAATTTAAAACTTTAATGTTTGGGAAAGGGAGGGTCTCGCAAATTGGTGAAAATTTTTACGTCAAGGGATTTTGCGGTCTAAAAAAAAAGACCCCCACATGATAAACTGCAGGAACCCCACTGTATATTACAACTTTTTTACCCTGGACATGGGGACCCCGAAAACCCCTTTAGAGGGAAAAGGGTCAAATGCGACGGGCGGCGGGAAAAGGGAAAGAAAAGAGGGAGCTACCTCTTTTCTCCATAAACCCCCGTGATGCGATTGGGGGGGCCCAAAAGGGATTCTATGGTAACCGGAACCTAACAATGACTTTGGGGCTGTCTGTGCTTCACCGAGCCCAGCTGCCCCTTTAAAAAGGGCAGATTTAAATTTGGTGTTTGACGGGCTACGAAACCTAGTCCCATTACGAAATTGCTATTTATCGTAGCAGCAAACCCTAGTGATTGCTGAATTAAAAAATCCTTTATTGTGAGAAGTAAAAGAAAAACCCACACACAAACATAAAACATTTACAACGCCCCAAAAAAAAGATCAAAAATAAAAAAGTACATTAATATTTGGTATTTTTTTGCGGGCTAACAACTTTTTTTAACCCCATATTTTTTTTTTTCTAAAAGGGGTTTTAAATAAAACAGAGTATCTCCCCTATGCTTTTTTTTTCCTTTTTTGTGGAAAGCTTTTTTGGGGCTTCTGATTTGGCCATGTCATCTTATGGATATTTTTTAGTTGAAACTTTAAAGGGGTATTTTTCACAGGGGCGTTTTGGGGTTGCTTACCGTATGTGCTGCAATCCCCTGTGTGTTTTTTGGAATAAGGGGTGCCCCGCCGCACTTCTAAAAATAGGGGGGCTGGTACCCAACCAGGGCAAAATTTTTCCCGCAGCACACAAGGCCACGAAAAAGTTTACATGTCCCCTTCCTCCCCCAGGGACAATACCCATCGTATTGTATAACAATTTGGGGAAAGAAGTAATTTATAGTTCCAAAAAGAGCTATGAATTATCATAATTGTGGCGCACATTTCGACCGCATTAAAAAAACAAAAAAAAACAGCAAAATTTCGCAACACAATTCCACTGTGGGAAACATACCCCAAGGCCATGTTTACACGGGGTTAAACCAGGAAATTTTTTGGGCCCCTAATTACACGCCGGAGTGCGCCTAAATTTCGGGCTGAAAACGTCCCGGTCATTAAAAGTAATCCACAAAAATTTTTCATAGGGAATATGGGGTTACGTCTCCTCTCCCAACCCCGGCGAATCCGCGAGAAGGGGGGATAGTTTTACCCTGTACTTTCTAGTGGGGTATACGCGCCCCACCCAAAATTGCTTTTGGGCCGGCGGGGGTGCCCGGGCCCCCGGGTCCCTCCCCCCCCCCACACGGCGGGAAATTTCGGGGGGTAATTTTGTCCCCCAGTTAACCCAAGTGAAAATAACCTTAAAAGCTAAACATCATCAAAAATTGGTGTGCACCAGACATAAAAGGCTCCCAAATTTTGGGAGCCTGGACGCCACTATTTTTTCCACCCAACAGCACCTGTAAATTTTGTTGGGGAAAGGGAAATGAAAATAAAAACGGGAATCCTTTCCTACTTTTAAATCCCCTAGTGCCCCAAAAACTATTGACTAAGGCAACCCCCAAATGGACGGTTGCCCCGCTTTTTAAACCATGGGATTCCGCTGCTTAAAACCCCCCAAAAGTCGGGTCATTAGCAGCATGGCATCGGGGGTTAAACAGCAGGATCCTGAGTTTGTGCAGCTTCTGAACCCACACAAATGTTTTAGCCGGGGTGGTGCAGAGCCCCCCCCTTATGCACAACAGTCTTAGATGAGAGAGGATTTACTAAGTGTCCCCTGCACTGCTGCCCTGCCTTTGGCTCAAAGTGGCGGGACCCTTGAGCAGTAAGCAGGATGGTGCTCTAGAAATGGGCACTCTCCTCCATTCAGCCTGACTAGGGGGCGGACAAGATGGACGTGGGGGGGGCTTAGCGGGAAAGGAATGGGCTGTAATGGGCCGACTTCCCCTCCGAAAGGTGGCTTCTAGCCCCACTTCACATCCCACCGCGGCGCTGCCACAAAAACCCACCCTCATGTTCACTAACAAGGAGCTTACCCCCCCCTTTGGCTGCCGCGGCTGTCACTCAACCCCCCATTCTGTTATAGGGAATCCTCTCACAGGGGGCCCACAGACCACGGCCCGGGGGGGCACCCGCCCCGGTCGCACAGATTAGCATCCGGCCGGGCCCTTTGCCAAGTGTGAACAAACCCGTAAAATTGTCACAGTGGCCTAGATTTATGTGAAAAAACCCATAAATTGTACTAAAAAGGAGAGCAATCATCATGTGGGAAAGATGTTGGGGGGTTTTACAGTCCGGCTTCCACTTCCGTTTTAGGGTTTTGGGCGGGTTTTACAGCTTCAGGGTCCCACTTCCCTTTTGGTGTGGAGTTCACAGCTTCAGTCCACTTCCGTTCAGGTTGTGGGGGGTTCTACAGCTTCAGGCCCCCACTTCTGTTCAGGGTTGGGTGGTTCTACAGCTTCAGGCTCCCACTTCCTGTTCGGGCTGTGGGTGGTTCTACAGCTTCAAGCTTCCACTTCCTGTTCAGGCTGTGGGCGGTTGTCCAACTTCAAGCTTCCACTTCCTGTTCAGGCTGTGGATGGTTCTACATCTTCGGGCTCCGACTTCCTGTTCAGGCTGTGGGTGTTTCTACAGCTTTAGGCTTCCACTTGCTGTTCAGGCTGTGGGTGGTTCTACAATTTAGGCCTCCACTGCCTGTTTAAGCTGTGGGCGGTTCTACAACGTCAGGCTCCCACTTCCTGCTCAGGCTGTGGGTGGTTCTACAGCTTCAGGCTCCTACTTCCTGTTCAAGCTGTAGGTGGTTCTACAGCTTCAGTCTCCTACTTTCTGTTCAGTCTGTGGGTAGTTCTACAGCTTCAGGCTCCCACTTCCTGTTCAGGCTGTGGTCGACTCTACAGTTTCACTCTCCCACTTCTGGTGCAGACTGTGGGCAGTTCTACAGCTTCAGGCCCCACTTCCTGTTCAGGCTGTGGGTGGTTCTACAGCTTCAGGCTCCCACTTCCTGTTCAGGCTGTGGGTGGTTCTACAGCTTCAGGCTCCCACTTCCTGTTCAGGCTGTGGTCGACTCTACAGCTTCACTCTCCCACTTCTGGTGCAGACTGTGGGCAGTTCTACAGCTTCAGGCTCCCACTTATGTTCAGGCTGTGGGTGGTTCTACAGCAGTGACTGACATTTCAGCTTTGGTATACCAAGCTGAGCCTTTTAAGGGAACTCTAGTGATGGAGAGGTTTTCACTGAAGGGCACAAGGCCACAGAGCTCTAAAGGGTTAAAGTTTGTCAGAAAGGGAGATAAACTCCTGTGCTGCTGCTAAGATTCAGCAGGAAGTGATGTCACCATCCCGGCCACGGCTAGAGCAGAGAGAAGTGGTCGGTAACCTTAGGAAGCTTATATACACAAGCAGGAGATAAGAACTGCTCTAACTCAGAAGGGAAACAAAATCAGAACAGCAATGTATTTGGTAATGATCTTTATTTAACTTTGCCAACATATTTAAAGGCAATCAGTGAAATGGAAATATCCCTTTAAGCTCATTAAAGTGTGTCCCAGGAGGACTAGAGTTGTAGTTTGGTGCAATTCATATGTTTCTCAGCCATCTTCACCAGTATGACGGCTTCTATGCTAAACTTTGCAGTCTGTCACCTTCCCAGACAGAAGAATCACGTCATTGTCAGATACAATCAATTACTACTCCTGCCGCCATTCCCAATGAATATATGGAGACCCCTCGTACAGTATTCTGCCAGGTCACTCTTTGGCAATATTTGCAAGAGAATTGATTTAGCACCGGCAACAGTGGGGTGATCCTATAGTCTGGAATATATGAGTTGTGACGGCCCTCATCCCATAAAGGGCAGAGGGGGGCCCTTTAATAGAAGGGGAAAAAGT
>JAODAL010079792.1:0-12457 GCA_025379985.1 Phyllomedusa bahiana | reverse complement strand
GGGGGAAAGGGGTAAGGATGGGTCTCTGGTGTGCTTGGTGGTACTCGGGCGCGGTGGGGGCTGAAGCGGAGGCTGATCCTGATCATGACTCTGAGAGACATGGGCAGCTGAGGAACGCTTGGTGGTGGCGGAGGAGGAGGAGGGGGGAGACAGAGGGTGTTGGACAATGGTTGGAGGCCCGGCGTCGGTCTGGCCCTTTTTTGGCCAAGTGTTCCCTCCATTTCAACTCTTTGCATTCGCTGCATGTGTGACTGGGACATTTTGGTGGTGGTTAAACCCACTTAAGGTTCTTGCCTCTACTTATGCGTTTACGGCAAAGGTGGCATATGACATCGCTGGGTGAATCAGAGGCTTGGTCAAAGAAGGCCCAGGCCCTTGAGAGGTACTGGACCTTTTTGACGGCGATAAGCGAGGAGCGGGGTTTGCGCTGACCGTGGCTGGTGGAATCATATCAGCGGACTTCTGCGACCGCCCTCTCCCTTTTTGAGGCGGGACCCGTACTGACACTACCCCATCGATGTCCAGTGATGAAGCGCTCGCAAGCAAATTCTGCTGAAAAGACCACCATGGATCCGCAATGTCGTCATCATCATCATCAACACAGGTGACTTGGTCGTCCTGACTTTCTGCATCCGAAGCTGCGGGCTACAAGCAAGGGGCACTGCAAGGCGTTGCCGACCGCCCGGGATTATTGCCGAGTGACCGGCTTCCTTCACTCCTCTGATGGTCAGTAACTGGGCGTCAGAGCAGACTAAATCATCCTCTTGATCTTTTAACATGCCTTCTCCCCCCAAACCGCATTTTGTCATCAAAGAGGTCCGCAGACAATGGATTATCCACAGTGGTGGGTACACGAGTTGACATTGGCTGCTTCATGTTGGACGGATGCTGATGATGCTGATGACGACATTTTTTGGCCGTGACTGCTAGGAAGAGGAGGTAAGACTGCTAGATGCAGGTTGCATTAACCACTGAAGGACAGTTTGGCGACGAAGGGTTCGTTACTTAGATTCACGGGGCCCTAAACCCAGCGATGACAGGCCTGATGGTCCTGCAACTGACGATCCGTGGCATGGTGTTGTCCCCAGCACTGGAAGGAGCCACCTTCTCTCGTACCTACTTACCTCCATATGCTACCCCCTCTTTGCTCGGTTACCACCTGCATTTGCTCCATGTTCAGAAATTTATAAAAATTTGAGAAGGTATGGAATAGTTTTGGAAAGTTCTTATTAAAAGACGGAAAAATCACAGCTATTCTAAAAATCCCTCTAATCAAAACAAAATTGCTGGATTCAAATTTAACTGCAAGGTGTCTATCAACAAATCGGGACTGGGCAAAAGTCCAAAAAACACGTATCTGTTTTTTTTGGTATAATAAACGGTATTTTTTGCACCTTTCAATTCACCTGTGGGTTAATATAAAATTGCTTTTTTAAAGATTTACGGGATGCTGCGTCAATGAACAATGCTGGTGTGCAAAGTCAAAAAACACGTAACTGTTATGTTTTCGTATGATACACTGTATTTTTTGCCCCTTTCAATTCACCTTTGGTGAATATAGAATTGCTGCTTTAAGATTTACGTGGATGCTGCCTCAATGAACAATGCTGGGTGTGCAATTGTCAAAAACACGTAACTGTTATGTTTTCGTATGATACACGGTATTTTTTGCACCTTTCAATTCACCTGTGGTGAATATGAATTGTTGTTTTAAGATTTACTTTGGATGCTGCGTCAATGAACAAACCTGGGTGGCAAAAGTCAAAAAACACGTAATGTTATGTTTTGGTATAATAAACGGTATTTTTTGCACCTTTCAATTCACCTGTGGTGAATATAGAATTGCTTTTTTTAAGATTTACGTGGATGCTGCATCAATGAACAATGCTGGGTGCGCAAAGTCAAAAAAACACGTAATGTTATGTTTTCGTATGATACACGGTATTTTTGGCAACAAACAACCTGTGCTGACTACAAGATTGCTGGATTTTAATTTAACTGCAAGGTGGATATATCAACAGTCACAGGTGTAATGGGTAAAATTAAATGAACATATATCTGAAATGTATACTGATATAAAAGTGGAGTTTTGCACCTAACAAAGAGACCTGCAGTTACTAGAAATGATGTGTATCCAAAATAAGTTCAGGCTGCCCAATATCCAGGAAATATTTCAATAGAAACTGTTAAAAATAAAGATTTTTCCACTACAATGTCTACATAAGTCTTGGTGAACTTTATCCAGTGTTCTTTATAGATAGAGCTTGTCTGTGTTCGCCCGCGGGGCCCCCTCCCCCGCTCCCACTGCCGTTTAATTTACAGCGGTAGATAAAATTTTTCTAGCTAACTAATAAAATCTTCAAATCTCTAATATAACTAAATTGGGAAAGGGTCACAGCTAATAGTAGAGGTTTCTCTGTGCGAAATAGACTAATTTCGCTGAGCTGTTTGGCCACAGGACAGAGCGCAGGTCCTATTCCCTTTTGAGACGCTGAGAGACACTGAGGCTGAAACAGAAGGGCTGTTCTATGTAAACGAGGTCATGTGATTTTTCCAGCCAATCGCAACCATACACATCCAGTCATGACGTCCCCACACACATCTACCCCTGCTCTATTCTGTAATCTGATTTGCTGGCCCCCAAAATTACAGGAAGCGCCGAAAAAGGCGCGATCTTAAAAGATGATGCACAGATTTTTTAAACCCTTTAAATTTTCGCATGATCTGGAATTTTTGATCACCATAAAAACCTTGCCGATTTCAACTTTGTCGATAAAAATCGCTCAACACTAATGCTGAGTATAATTTTCAGTATCTGATCTTTTTCTGTATATTTTGACACTGCACAGTATCACTTCTCTTGTTCTGTATGCTTGGTATAATTCTCAATATCTGTGCTTATTCTGTATTTATGGACACTGCACAGTACAACTTGTCTAGTCCTGAATGTTGGGTCATAAATCAGGCGCATTCTAGCGCTAGGGCGACAATTCTGGCTCAGGTATACCACTTTGAAAGTGGTATACCTGTTCCAGCTGTAATGCGCCTATAAATGCCATAGCGAAGCTATAAATATGTAGCTTCGCTACAGTTCTAGTGCCCCCCGCCTCACGCACGCCCCCCCAAGATTGGGCGCATTACAAAGCGCTGCAGACGCTATGTAATGCGCCCAAGAATGGCGTGTGGGAGATTTAAACATGTATAAACGGGGCTGCATCTTATATCGAGCTGAAAAGACACCAGCCCCGACCCATCTTCAATGCGTTCCAATACGATGTAATTGTCCTGTTGCAGATAAGCACCCCCAAAGTATGATGTTTCCACCCACATGCTTCATAGTTTGGACAGTGTTCTGGAGGTTGTACTCATCCTTCTTCTTACTCCAAACACGGTGGAGTTGATACCAAAAAGATCTATGTTGGTCTCATCTGACCACATGACCTTCTCCCATGCCTCCTCTGTATCATAAGTAAATGAAAGAAGTGTGAACACAGCTCACCAGATACCTCGGGGAAAACAGGGTATGTGTATCCTCCTGTTCATGGCACGGTGCAATGGAAATCATCCGGCTGGAGATGAAATGATGAATGCAAAATGTTTGGGTGTCCAAACATTTCCGTGATGTACACCAAGGTGATTTACAACATCTCAGCAGGGGCGTAACTAGAGAAGCCAGGGCCCCAAAGCAAACTTCTGGATGGGGCCCCCTACACTCCCCCGCCCGCCTCCCTGACCATGACCATGTACCAGGACATGTTGTTAGGTAATGTAGATAATAAAAGGGGGAAAATACCTCCCCCTAATCTTATTTATTGCTACCAAACAAAATCCACTTTTCCAAACAATTTTAAATTTTCCCAAAATACAAAAGGACTTGACTAAAAACCCCCAAAACAGACCAAAATTTTTCCACACCATAGTGATGAAAAATCCCCTAATTATTATGTCAGAAACCAAAGCCAAAGTACCGCATATGTGCCCATATAGTGGTATATCTTGTGTACACAGGCTCTGCAAAAGTTAAAACCCCACCATACAGGACCATATAAGGGTTTGACCCAGGTAACAGGCTTGAGATGTTTTTTAACCCATACTGTAAAACCATTGTGGTGACACCAGTGTAACGGCTCTGCAAAATAAAAGTGTTTACAGTGTGGTTCTTCTTGTGACTCACGGGTGACGTTTCTCGAGAGTCATTGTTTTCCCCCTTTGTTTGCTGGTCCAGTCCCCATCATGTTGCTCCCCCGACCATTTCCTGCAGTTTTTTGAACAAATACTTAGTTCCTGATTTTCCGCACCTGCCCCCCCGGGCTTTTGGGGCCCATTTAGGAGGCGGGTTTAGGTAGTATGGGGAAACCAAAAGGTAAAAGGGGGTTAGGGGGGTTTGGGGCCCAATGTAGGGTTTGGTGCTGGGGGGCCCTCATTTAGTAGACGGCAGGGCTTGGGGGGCTATCTGGTGGCAAGTTTTAGGGTGTATAGGGGCTATTGGGGCAGAGGCTTCACGGTAGCTATAGGGTATTCAGGCGGGCAAGTGGGGGGGGGTCAAAAGGCAAGCTGGGGGGGTCAAAAGGAAAGTGGGGGAGGTTAAAGGCAGTAAAAGGGTTTTACAGGCAAGCTGGGGGGGTTCGGCAGGTTGGGGGGTTTTTACAGGCAGGCTTGGGGGGTTACAGCAGGCTTAGGGGGTCATAGGAGGTTGGGGGCCTTAGGCAGGCTTAGGGGTTGTGGCAGGTTAGGGGGTCTATAGGTAGGTTTAGGGGGGTATAGGGGGCTTAGGGGGTCTTTGGCAGGTTAGGGGGTTATAGGCGGTTTTTGGGGGGTTTGTAGGCTTGGGGGTTAAGGAGGCTTAGGGGGTCTTTAGGCAGGCTTAGGGGGTCTATAGGAGGTGGGGGGGCGTTTAGGCGGCTTAGGGGGTCGTTGGCAGGTTTTTGGGGGTGTTAGTAGGCTTGGGGGTCTATAGGCAGGCTTGGGGGTTATAGGTAGGTTAGGGGGTTATGGCGGCTTCTTAGGGGGTTATAGGCAGGCTGGGGGGGTTAGGCGGGCTTTGGGGGTATACGGCGGGCTTAGGGGGTGTATAGGTGGTTTTAGGGGGTCTATAGGCAGGTTAGGGGGTCTTTTTAGGTAGGCATGGGGGGGTTCTAAAAAGGCAGGTTGGGGGTCTATGGCGGCGGGGGGGGTAAGGGGATTTAGGGGGTCTTAGGCGTTTAGGGGGTTATAGCGGGCTTTAGGGGGTTATGGCAGGCTTGGGGGGCTATAGGCAGGCTTAGGGGTAAAAAGGCAGGCAAAATAATAAAAGTTTACTTACCTCGGCCCACGTTTCCCCGTTGCGCCGCTCGCTCTGCTCTGTGGGGGGGGTGTTAGGTAGGCTTAGGGGGGTCTATGGGTTAGGCATAGGGGGTCTATGGGGAGGTTGGGGGTCTATAGGCGGTGGGGGGAGGCTTGGGGGTCTATAAGCGGTTAGGGGGCTATAGGCAGGCGGGGGGGTGTATAGGTAGGCTTAGGGGGTTTATGGAGGATTAGGGGGCCCTATGACAGGCTTAGGGGTATACGGCGGGAAAATAAAAAAGTTTATTTACCTCGGTCCCGTCCCTGATGCCCGCTCGTCCGCTCTGCTGGCGGGGTGGTGTTTTGGGTTGGCTTAGGGGGGTCATTAGGGCATAGGGGGTCTAAGGCGGGCTTTGGGGGTCTATAGGCGGGCTGGGGGCAGGCTTGGGGGGTTTAGGCGGCTTAGGGGGTCTATAAGCAGGCTGGGGGGTGTATGGTAGGCATTGGGGTCTTAGGCGGGCTTGGGGGCCCTTAGGCAGGTTGGGGGTTTTATCGGGCAGGCAAAAAAATTTTAAAACGTTTACTTACCTCGGTCCAGTCCCCCGATGCGCCGTCGCCCCGCTCCTGCTGGCGGGGTGGTGTATGGGTAGGTTAGGGGGTTAAATAGGTGGGCTTTAGGGGGTCTTTAGGCGGGTTGGGGGTCTATAGGCAGGTGGGGGGAAGGTTGGGGGGGTCTATAGGCGGTTAGGGGGTCCATAGCAGGCTGGGGGGTATAGGTAGGCATGGGGGGGTCTAAGGCAGGTTAGGGGGCCATAGGCAGGCTTATTGGATAAGGAGGAAAAATAATAAAATTTTACATATCGGTCCCGTCCCCGTGCGCGCGCTGCAGTTTCTCACCCTCTGCGCTCAGGTGGGTGGGGGGGTGATGTGACTCCCCCGTGGGCCCCGTGATCACAGGCGCCCAAGCGGGGGGAAGTAGCAGAGCGGAGCGTCGGCGCCCCATTCTGCTACCTCCCTGTAGCGCTGCCTCTAACGTCGGGAGGGGGGGGCCCGGGCGTTCAAGGCAGAAGTTCCGGGCCCTCCAGCCCCCGCCCGCCGCGGAGGGCATTCCCCGGGGGTAGCAGAAAACGGTAGCAGCTGCCCCGGGGCCCCCCTAAGCGCACGGGTCCCGGAGCAAATGCTACCCCTGCTACACCGGTAGTTACGCCCCTGCATCTCAGGGTTATAGCCATAGAACATGTTAGCAAACCGTTACGTGGGGGAGATTGGAGGAGAGCGTTGATGAACAGAGAGGCCTTTTGGATACTAGTATTGGACACTAGATTCCACAATGGTTTGAACTATAAGTCCGATTTACTTTATTTATACTAACATTTACATATATTTAAACGATCCTGTGTTTATGTAGCAGCACATGTATTCATGCTTTTATGCAACTGGTTACTACAGTTTAATTTTTACTTGCAACCTGTTCTGTACATTTATTTCTCTCTCTGTTTTATGTGGTATATAGAGGGTTACATTTCAGGTGGAACAAGTAATTGGTTTGTGGGTGGATATATATTGAAGTGTAGCACCATTGTTCAACATGTTACGACTAAGGGCTGAGGAACAAGCCTGAAACGCGTCAACTTGTGGTGTTTTTGGATGTTTTTACCATGATTTTATAGTTTTTTTCTTCAATAAAGAGTGAACCTTCTTCATATCTACGACATCCTGTGTGTACAAGTGCTGGACTGCCATGGTTTACTTTGCATTCATCATTTCATCTCCAGCCGGATGATTTCCATTGCACTGTGCCATGAACAGGAGGATACACATACCCTGTTTTCCCTGAGGTATCTGGTTAGCTGTGTTCACACTTCTTTCATTTACTTGTGGATTTGGCTGCGAGCACTTTGCTCCCAGATTACACACTGAACATTTAAAAGCGTTTTTTCTCTTGTGTTTATCTTATTTTTGTCCATGCGATTGGTGGATAAGGGTTTATGTGTTTGAGATATTCATTAATATGGAAGGTCACTCACTACCACCTATGGAAACCACTTCATTCAGGGTGGATAACCCTGCTAGACGGAACAGAGCCAAACAGATTTTCCAGTATGATACTGTGAGCTCACAACAGGAGAATTTGGATTTGAAAAATAAAATGTCCGAACTTGAAAAAATAATGTCGCAACAACTTAGAGTCTGGGGGGACTGCATGACACTTCAGTCGTATGTTGATAAGGGGATGATACCAAGAGGACTGAGAATAAACAAGTACCCCACTTTCACATACGATGAGCCTTTTATAACTGAGTGGAATACAATTTTAAGTGATTGCTCCACCAGACTGATGCAGTTAATCATTAGACACCAACAGGACACTTTATCCAAGTTGGATACATCTTTAAATGAAATGAAGGAATCCATTATTCCCCTTCAACAGGACCCTTTGTTTAAATCCTTGGATGAGAAACTCAAAGTTAATATATCCAAACTAGAAGAATCTATTATTTCTATTAAACAGTCCAAATTTGCTAGAGACTCGTTAGATTACGCTCAAGGTAAAATTTATAAATGGCAACAGGACTCTAACATACACAATTTTCCGAAACCGATTTTGAAAAAGTATAGAAACAAGAGAAGGAACAGAAAAGTGACTTTCTTGCCCCTAGACGGGGATAGTACAAAGACAGGGACTGATACCTCTGATTCAGAAGGTTTGATGGATCCCCATTTACAGCATAACAGGGAAGGACAGTCTTTTCCAAAAAATGTCAGGGGACACCGCGGTCCAGGCGGTACACGCGGAGAGGGGGCAGGAAACACCGGAGGACATACAACAAGATACCGGACCAGGAACTTACCCTAGCCCCCAACACAACATCTAATGTGTTTAATCTAGAATCATGTGAGGATACTGCTTTGAATAACTGCACTGTACTTAATTTATCTGCATGCATTTTGTCCAAAGATCAGATTGGTGTTTTGAGTAAGGGTTTGGGTTACGTTCCCACTACCGATTTCAACCTTTATGAAACAAGGATGTTAATCGGTTTGTGCAACTTATCACAATTAAAAAACATTTTTTAATGATAATTCTGAACCTCAGGGAACATCAAATATACAAACATCAAATAAAGAAATAAAAGAATTCCTTGATGAGGAAAGGGTGGTTTCATAAAATTTTTTGGTGATAGATTTTTCCATTTCCGGGGTTGCTGGTGGGTGGTAGGGGAGGGTAGGGATTATTTAACCCCTTCCCGACATTGGGCGTATGCATACGCCCTAGCGGGAAGTGACTTCCCGCAAATGGACTTATGCATAACCCCCTGGCGATCCGGCGGGCTTTGGGGCGAGCCGCGCCGCGGATCGCGACATGGAACCCGCGGTAAAAAACCCGCAGGCTTCATGCCTATCACCCCCGGCCGGAGTGAGCTCCGGACCGCGGGTGAAAAACGCATCATTACCGCGGGCCTGTCATGGCCGCATATGAAGGCGCAGGCAGGAGGAGTGAGCTCACTCTGCCTACGATCGGCGAGGCAAGCGGCAGAGATGCGCTCGCCTGTCTCCTCCCGGGAAACTCCCGGATGCTTTCTGAAAGCATCGGGTGTCTGGTGGACGTACCATGCCCACAATGCATTGTGGGCATGGTGTCATAGTTGCCATGGCGACCTCTGCACAGCAGGTAACGCTGTGCACAGATCGCCTCTTCAAACAGCATCTAATGATTGCTTTTCCCCCAGTGAGGATTTGCTGTTACAAATCCTCACTGGGGAAAAGTAAAAAAAATGTGAAAAAGTAAAAAAAAAAAGTAAAACAAAAAACACAAAAAAAAAAATTAAACCATGTCCCACGCCCTTTTCCCCATTACAAACTCCAATCACCCAAAAAAGATCAAAAAAAAATTAAAGTACCCATTTTTGGTATCGCCGCGGTGCGTAACGACCCCCCTTAAATCTGTCACGTTAAATTTTAAAACCCGTACGGTGAACGCCGTAAAAAACAAAAACAGAAACAGTCACAGAAATTGTGATTTTTGTTCATCCTGCAGCACATAAAATGGAATAAAAAGCGATCAAAAACTATATAAATCCCAAAGTTTTTTCCCAATTAAAACGTCAGTTCATCCGCAAAAAAGTCCTTACACGTCTCTGTATAGGGAAAAAAATAAAAAGTTATGGCTCTCAGAAGACGCGATGCATAAATATTGTTTAACACATAAAAAACTTTATTTTTTTTTAAAGTGCTTCCAAATTAAAAAAAAACTATATAAATAGGGTATCGCCGTAATCGTATCGACCCAGAGAGTAAAGCTAACTGGTCATGGATACTGCACGGTGAGCGCTGTTAAAATAAAAATAAAAAACCACTACTAGGATTGCAGTATTTTTTCACCCTGCCTTCCAAAAAACGGATTTAAACTGATCAAAAAGTTTGTCCCCCCAAAAATGATACAATAAAAAATCAACTCACCCCGCAAAAAACAAGCCCTACACAGCTCGTACACAGAAAATAAAAAAGTTATGGCTCTCGGGACTAGGGCGTGCCAAAAATGTGTTTTCCTTTTAAATTTTAAAAGTGTTTTTATTGTGAAAAAGCAGTAAAACATAAAAAATACAAAATTGGGTATCGCTGTAATGTATTCGACCTGTGAGTAATACTAGCATGTCAGCTATACTCCCACGGGGGACCGCTGTAAAAAATAAAAATAAAAACACTACAGGAATGTTGTATTTTGTTCAAAATGCCTCACAAAAACCCTTTTAATAAAAAGTGATCAAAGCCGGCATATGCCCCCATAATGGTACTAATAAAAACTTTAAATTCATCCCACAAAAAAACCCCATAATCAGCTCCGTATACAGAAAACTAAAAATGTTATGGCTATCAGAACAGGACAACATAAAACGCAATTTTTTATAGACCTATTTTTATTGTGTAAAAGTAATTTAAAAAATAAAAAAACTATATAAAATCTATATCATTGCAATTGTACCGACCCCTATAGTAAAGATTTTATCATTTATACTGCACGGCGAACGCTGTAAATTAAAGCCCAAAAAAAAAAATGGTGGAATGCGTTTTCCCCTCATTTTCATAGCCCCAAAGCAAAAAAAAAATTTGTAACACCTGTGCACCTAAATGCACAATACACCCCTAGATGAGATCTATGAGCGTGCTGAATCCAAAATGGGGCGGCTTTCTGGAAGGTTTCACCTGTTCTGGTACTTTGGGGGCTTTGTAAATGCGACATGGCCCCACCAAAATCTGCGCTCCAAAAGCAAATAGCTCTCCCTCCCTTATACGCCCTGCCATGCGCCCAAACAGCAGTTTACACCCACATGTAGGGTATTGCCGAACTTGGAAGAAATTGCGTAACAAAGTTTTGGGTCCTTTTTTACCAGGTGCCTTGTAAAAATTAAACATTTTCAGCTAAAAATTTAAGATTATTGGAAAAAAAAATTGTATTTCATTTTCACAGCCTAACGCTAAAAAATTTTGTGAAACACCTGTGGGGTCGATATACTCACTACACACCTGGATATATTCCTTAAGGGGTGCAGTTTCCAATATTGGGTATTTTTAGTGGCATTTATTAAGTTTTAGCATCTTAGGGTGTCCGCAAACCTGAAATGGCGCCTGAATAAAATCGTAATGAAAATGAGACCCAGAGTCCAGTAGGTGCTCCTCCTATTCTGGGGTTTGTGGTTGAGCCAAAAAAATGCACTAGGGCCACATATGGGATATCTCTGAAAACAGCAGAATCTGGGGAATCAATATTAAGTTGCATTTCCCTGATCACATTTACCGTATTTTGTGAAACAATGTATAAAAATTGAAATCTGCAAAAAAAGTGAAAATTTTTAAATTTCACTTCCACTTTGCTTTAATTCCTGTGAAAACACATAATGGGTTAATAAATTCCTAAATGCGGTTTGAATACTTTAAGAGGTGTAGTTTCTTTGATGAGGTCATTTATGGGGGGATCTAACATTTCAGGTCAATCAAAGTCACGTTAGAACTTGATGGGTCCCTAAAAAATGTATATTGCAAATTTTCTTGAAAATTTGAAAAATTTCTATAAATTTTTAAGCCCCTAATGTCGTAAAAAAAAAAAAGGGCATTTAAAAAAAATGATGCCAAACTACAGCAGGACATATGGTAGATGTAGTTATAAAAATATTTTTGAGTGGATATCTATCTTTATTACATCCATAAATTTTTTAATTTTTAAATTGGTAATTTTTTCAAATTTTTCACGATACTTTGATATTTTTCACATATAAACAAGCAATTTTTGTACCAAAATTTTTTACTATCTTAAGCACAATGTGTCACGAGAAAAAAATCTCTGAATCACATGGATAGGTTAAAGTGTCAAAAAGTTATTTCACATAAAGTGAACATGACAGATTTAAAAAATGGGGCTCTGTCAGAGAGGCCAAAACTGGCTCCGGCGGTAAGGGGTTAAGTTTGGCTCGGTTTATCTTTTATGGCTGTTATTACAATTAAATGGAGAAGTTTAAGTGTTAACAGAGCATTTAAATGTTACATATTGAAGTTTTATCTATATATTGCGAAGTGATTGTTTGTAAAGGATGATATATTTTCTTCTCAATAAAAATCATTGTTTAAAAAAAAAAAAAAAAAGAAAGAAAAGAATTTTTTCCCCGTGGTTTAGGTTTCGCTGAACAAAGAGCCATACTGGCTTTGGAGGACTTGAATGAACATGGATTGGCCACTGTTAATATATCTACACAAGATGTTAATTTACAGTATATCAAAAACAGTGACTTCTACCCAATTCACTCCAGGACTCCAGCTATGGAGGATTTCCAATTCTTAGTAGAACAGGAACTCAGGGATCTCCATGTAAAACAAACTCGAGGTCAAGGCAATATGACTAAAAAAGAATTACAGGCACTTAAGGATTTACAATCTAACCCTTATCTCATCATACGTTCTGCAGACAAAGGTGGTTCTGTTACAGTATTAGATAAAGATCTTTATCTCAAGGAGATCTATCATATGTTAGCTGAAGATCACATTTACAAAAAATTGACGTCAGATCCCTCTAACATTTTTTCTAAAAAATTAGACAGACTTTTGGAAAAGGGCCTCTTTTTAGGAGTACTTTCAGACAAACAGAAAGGGAAAAAAAATGATTGGAAGTTTTTCCCAAAATTCCCCCTACTAATGTTTCAAT